>BQNB010051924.1:8704-38596 GCA_026074375.1 Tanacetum coccineum
TCTTTTTGATGATATCCACTTCCTGCACAATACAAATGCAAAACAAACATATATTTGGCAGTTTTTGTCTGTTTTTGGTCATTTAAGCTCGTTTTTAGAGGTAAAAGATATGTGTAATTAAGCACTTATCAATCACCGACTAATCGTTTTAGTAAAATAATATTTATAAAGTGAAAACGTTTATAAATATACTTTTCGTAAAAATGACCTAATTTGGTCGTTTTAAGCCCGTTGCTCGCGTTTCTTACGTCCACGTCTTCGTAGTAAGACGAGTGATCAAAATATTACATTTTCAAGTTTTTAAGATTCTGTGATGAATAGTAAAATTACTGTTCATGACAGCAAATTAGTCGTTTTAGGCTTTAATTAGCGTAAACTTGTAATCGTAATAACTTATTCGTTTTAATCCCGATTTTAGTGATTCCTTCGAGTACGTTTTTGTTATTAAAAGAGGTATTATATTTTATAAAGTTGGGCCCGCTGATGAATAGTACTTTTACTGTTCATAGTTTATAAATTTACTTTTATAAACTTTAATTATCGTAAACTTCGTAGTTTATTCGTTATAGTTCCGTTTTTAACGATTCTTTCGAGTACGATCTCGTAATTAAAAGTTATGTCATATTTTTGATGTTTTAAAAATAAAAGTTGCTGTAATGAATAGTAACTTTTATAAAAATAGTTTTATAAAAGTATTAACTATCTTAAACTTATAAATGGCGTATCTTCTTCGTTATTAATCGGTTTTTCGAGTTCTTTATGACCCATCGATCCTTGTGACATGTAGTATTTTATAAAATCATAAAACATATATGTAAATTTTTAATTACAAAACAGCCCCTAAGATATTTATTTCCAAAATGTGTTTAAAACTTGTTTTATGTATTAATTAATTTAGTAGTTTACTATAAAAATACTTATAACCATATTTTACATATGTGGTACTTATAATAATGTCCAATATCATCCCTAGTCCTTGTAAATTCATTGCAACAAGTTCAACCCTTTTACTTTCATTACTTTCACATGTGAAGATTAAGAAAACTTATAAAACCCTAATTTTAACCTAAACATGTTTATACTTAAACCATATGTTAACATACTTTTATATTTACTTTTCCATGATATATACAACCATATGACATAAGAATAAGTGTATAAATTGATAAACTCAAATAATAACTCATTTTTCATATTAGAAAGTCCTTAGTGGTGATTATGACTATATTTAACATGCAACACATAAAATCATAAGAAATAAAAGTATAAAGGAATTAAGAAAACCTTATTGATGATGTATAGGATGTAAAATGAATGCTAAACCCGTGTTTAGACTTAAATCCAAGCTTTCAAGCTTATAACCCTAGATTAGGTTTCCAAAACCCTAATCTTTACTTTTTCTTCTTAATACTTGCAAATGGTGATCCAAGGCTTGTAAACACCTTAGAATACCTTAAGTATGTTGTGTATAGGGTTGTATAATCTTAGAAAATCAAAGTGTGGATTGTGTATTAAAGGGGTATTGTGCCGTGGGATTTGATGAAGAAAAGAGAGAAAGAAAATGAGATTTTGGTTAAGTATAGAAGTTGTAAACAATAGCCATGCATGCATGGCTATTTATAGTCTAAATATCTTATTAACTTAACCCTAGTTACTTTCTAACCCTAGTTAAGTTAAGCATGACAAGTTGGAAAAAATGTGTAAGAGTTTACTTTATGTAATATCTAGATATTATCTAGATATTATATAAAGTGATGACTATTGTTCTCATCTCAAAAATTTCGGCATACTATGTATATATATGATGTTATATTTAATATTTTGAGTATTGGGTATAATCGTGGGTATTCGTTTTAGCGTTAGATTGGTTTTAGACTTGGCGTATGCCCTAAACGTATTTATATGAAAAGTAAGCAATTTACGTAGCCAATAAAATAAGATGATCAAAGTTTATCTATTATTCCTCATAATAATCATTATTAACACTTGCTGATGTAAACATTAACGGTTTAATGTCCGTTTACATTGTTTGATAATTTTCAGTTTACGAACGATTTAACTAAAAGTTTAAAATTAAAAATTGATGCGTACGAGAAAAAAAATAAATAGTGAAATTAAATAGTATTGAAAATGACCTGAGAATACGGAATGTTACAATAAACGGCTAAAGATTTTTGTAATACTTTCTTCAGGATTGAGTTATGCATTCGACTTTTTTTAGTTCTAGTATGGGGTTTTTAGCCTTAAATTAGGAAACATTGAGGACAATGTTTAGTTTTAGTATGGGGTAGTATATCTTCGATATGATCTTACTTACTTTTGCCCGTTGCCCCCCCCAACCTTCTCACGTACTGTTTTTCCCACCATAAAATTTTCAAATTTTCAAAAATATGAAATTTTTAAAAATAAATAAGTGTTTCTGTCACAATTTTGACTTTTCTACTGGGTAGAATAAGAATAAATTTTGACCCAATCGAGCGTGTTGAGCTCTAGCTTGTTCCTTAACTTTTAGGCTAAGCGTTCGCGAAAATTCGCGAAGAACGAAAAATGATAGAGTTAAGTATGAGTGGGATGCTAAACACGTATGGATTAGTTGGAAATTTAAGTGGCTAGTGTATGTAATTTGTGACTTTTTCTCCCATAAGCTCTTAAAAACGGATTAATATACGTTGCTTGTTTTTGGAGATATTAAACTTAAATCAATAATTTTTTTTTTATGTAGTATATAGCAATAGTTTTAGTCTTAGTTCAAACTTATACTTGAATTTTTTTAAGAGAACGTTTCTATATATATATATATATATATATATATATATTTATATATATATATATATATATATATAATGATAATAATACATATTACCCCTAAAACAGTAGACTAGTGGGCAGATAAAAGTTCACTATCTCTTGCCGGCTCACAACCGATGTGGTAGTCTTCTAAAGAAAGCCCATAGTAAGAATGAAAATCCGAGACTGATAAAAGTTTGCTGCATCTTGCCGGCTCACAACCGATGTTGCAGCCTTCTAAAAGGTCAAGGTTATAAAATTTTGCCCCCATAAAAATGTCTAATATTAAGTTTAAATTAATAAATAGATTTCTTTTTGTTAAATTCAAATATGCTTTTGAACTTTGACTATTTTATTTTATAAGCTATGTATATACGGGAAACCTGAGAGTTTTTGAATCCTTAGGTCCGTGAATCCCGATACTAGTCTCTGTGGGGTGTCAAAAGCCTGGTCACTTACCCGCAAGGTTAAGATTAGGGATGGCAACGGGTCGGGGTCGGGGCGGGTTTTAGTGTACCCATACCCGCATCCGTTTATAATATCCACATCCGTACCCTCCCTATTACCCGTTGGGTACCCGGTTAATATTATCCATCAGTTTTCCTGCGGGTATCGGGTATTCCCAATTGAATATTTTTATAGAAAAATGACGGGTATCAAGATTAAGTCACATTAAAATTCATCGAAAAATAAAGCAAAACACCCTTATATATTCAAAAATTTTAAAAGTTAAAGAAAACAAATACCGTATTAGACGATTTAGCGCTTTCGAATAATTTATGTAACATTCAAATGTGTTAAATAATAGAAATAGTTATATAAAAAATACAATGGAAGAAATTGTATGTAATAATATATATATATTTTAATTAATTATAATAACAATAAAGCGGGTACGAATTCGGGTACACGGATACGGGTACGGGTACGGGTAATCAGGGCGGGTATTATCAAAACCCGTCACCGAACCCGTACCCGGCTAAATTCTTTTATCAGTACCCGTACCCGCATCCGAACCCGCCAACCCGCCCCCGAACCCGACCCAACCGGTTTGGGTTTCGGTTTTCCCCGTCGGTTTTGGGTGCTTTTGCCATCCCTAGTTGGGATGTGCCGAGACAAAAGTCGCTACATGGGATGATCTCGCCTTCAAACTCATTATTCTCGAATGGAACGTAAAGCATAGTATTTTGCCAAATGTTGATCCATGGTTGAAATTCAAAATAGCACATTCACTTAAGATATAATAAATGTCAGGAGTAAAAAGTTCACAAGTTGCAAATATGAGTAGTGTTAGCATATTTACTTATATTTAGCTGTGATTTCGTTTTAAGCTTGGTCTGGATAAGTAAATGTCCTTTTGGGAACGATGAATTTATCCTTTTTGGGGCATTCTCGAATCGAAATGCATCTTGTTCTATGATCCCTAATAGTTATGGAAATAACGAAAGTCGAAATATTATAAGTTTACAAAAAAAGGTTTTAAAAAAATGGGAAAATGGGGTGTTTTATAACTTGTGATTTCTTAACTCTCTCCACAAAAATCTTTGCTACTTTTCAAAGATTTAGTTTGGGGAAGTTTTGAGGTATTTGGTTTTAAAGCATATAATATTGCGTGAGGACACACAATCGCTTAGTTTGGGGAATTTTGATATGTGAGAAATCACATATCCTTTCTATATCAAAAATGTCCCTAAAAAGATAAAATTGTGCATAAAATGCTTGTATATTGCTTGTTTTGTCTTTGTGATTATGTAGGTACGGATATTACAAATAATACAAGAAAATGATCAAAAACTGGACAAACACGGACACGAGAACGGAGAGAGTGCACAAGAGCCGGGGGTTTGTCTAAACAAGACGGGTCAAATAAGTCAACCATGGTCAACAATGTCTACTCTAGTTAAAAACTTTTAAAGACCAAAATTTTCAAAATACCATACACAACCCCTTGAAATTAAACCAAATTGCAAATTAACCTTAAACCCTAACACCGTTATCTTTTTATTAATAAAAGTTACAGTTATGTTATCTACATATAAACCAAAACCCTTTATATAAACCGGCCCATACACCAAACCGTGGTCACAAAAGCCAAAAACACTTAGGACAAACAAGATATAAAGAAAGGAATAAGGCGCGCGGGAATTCAATTTTTTACTGTTCATTCTCCTTCTTTGTTTTACCTCCCGTCACAATTCAGAGGGGTAAATTGAACTGAGGAGTGGCTCTTGATTCGTTTCCAATTCATGTTTTTTGTGTCTATTTAGCTCAATTCAACCCCGTTTTGTTTATAGTTTCTTTAACTTACTTTTTAGTCAATTAGAGTCTTCTTTAATAGATGAAAAATTATTTTAGGTTTATTTGAAAATTTTGGGTTTCTATTCACCATTTAGGGTTCCCATTTTGCGGTTTTTAGTTAAAGTTTAATTTCACGTTATTTAAGTTAGGTTTTATTGTCCTTTTTTTGCTCACTTTTAGGATTTTAGAAAACAAATCATCTTTGAACTATTTCATAATTCATTGTTACCAAACAACATAAAGTGGTCTCAATTTCATAAATCATAGATGATTACGACCGGGGGAATCATTACCGCGTAAAATATACGTATTATTATATATATTTATGAGAATTTACCTTACTACTTTTGTCCTCAAGGGTAGTTTGGTAATTTTATATACTTATATTATTATACGTGTATAGAACTTTACGCATCAATTTCCCATGCCTTATCCATACCATAATTAACCATTAGCCTAACGTTACAACCTGAATAAAAGTCCTCTTTTGATACTTATACCTGGTGCTTACGCCTTGTCGGTGCAGTTTTGTTTCTTGTACAAGCCTATGGTATGAAATGGATCATGTCTGAGCAATTGAGTGTGATTTCTCTTATACCCTCTATTACATCACATACGAGTGTTTGATTGAATTATATTTTCCTTCTTCGTGAGGTGCTTAGTCATGTTATACAGCTTGAAGATCGTTGGGTATTGTCAAACATCTCTGTTTTCACATATTAAAAATCCAAAAATATTTTTCACAATTCTAATTTTGTTTTGTAAAGCTTATTATTTTCTTTATTTTGCTTGAGGGCAAACAATCCTTAAGTGTGGGGGGTGCTTGCGCCTTATGCACCTATTTGTTACAAAAACCAAAAAATATTTTTGAAAATTTCATACCCAGGTCCTTGTTTTTTTTTTAAATTAAAATAATAACTATATATATTTATTCAAAATTTAAATATATATATATATATATATATATATTAAATATAATTTCCTTGTCTCTAGTCCCTATGACTCTGTTTTAAAAAAAATTCATTTCTTAAATTTGCTTGAGGGTAATCTAAGCCAAAAAGTTTTTAAAGTGTGGGAGGATTTGATACACGCTCAAATATATAAATGTGTTATTATGCGTTATCAATGATTTTTATATATATAATTTGGTTAAATTGTAAGAAAATATTTGTAAATAATAGAGTAAATTTGTATTGTAGGTTCTTGGATTGTGTCGTGGAAATTAAACGGAAGAGATACACGAAGATTTGAATCTTAATGAGAAGAAAGAAATCATAGTTGAATGCTGCCGACACATGTTCACTGTTTTGGCCCTATTCTTGAGCATGCGTTCTCCGTTTGACCGCGTTCTGGCGGCCTAACCCGTCGGGAAGATTTCTATACAAACTTTGGTTTATTGGTTTCAAAACTGGAAAAAGGCATCAAAACACGCCGCACTTAAATATGTGCGGCATACTTTTCACAAAATCCCAATGTACGTCGCTCAAATAAAAATGTGCGTCCGCACACTTTAGTCTGGCATATATTATAAATACATGAATTTAGCCCCAATAAAACGGACCACTTACATCTTGTGCTTGCGTAACCAAGCTAAATTACCCTATAATATACACCCAAAACTCCAGGGATATTTTCATATCTTTACACACTTGATCAATGCTGGAAGTGGTGATCTGCATTGAGTACACCTCCGTGATCTTGGGAGAGGAGGGGAAGGATTGGTGAGGATCTTATGATCCGATGATCCAAACACCCTTTAATTCCATGGCGAATCAATCATCATTCAACACCACCAACTCATAGCCGCAAATTATTACTCTACCACAATGATTTTTCCAGGACCTCATTCATCACTTACATAACCTACTCATTACTCGTAAGGATTCATCAAAATCCTTCCGAAGTTCACTACCCACAAAACCTGTTTGACAAACACTCCATTTGGTGGCACGGTTCGTGATTACCTGAAGAGACGTAACATATTCCTCGGGTTGATCGTAGCATAGGTTGTTGGTTGATCATGGATACTTGGGTTGTTGGATTAGAGATTGTTTTGGTTGGAATATTGGTTTTGGTACTTTATACTCGAATTACTCGCATAAATGGATTTGGTACATTTACTTCTACTATATTTTGATATATGTTTTCTGAGTTTATTAATGTTTGTGATGTTGATTATTGGTTTGGTTATGATTTGTTTGTGTCTCACTTACTTTGGACAGAAATTTGTTATAACTTGTGAATATGAATGCTTATGATTGATATTGTTAGATTACTTGGATTATTATTTATCTTTTGATTTATCATTGCAATAGATATAGGTCGAAAGGCTCTATTGTCTTGATGAATTTTGCATTGTGAGTCTATAACAATTCGGTGTCTATAACAATTCGGTGCTAATCTTGTGATAATTGATTAGTAAATCTATAAATAACCCAATTAGAATAATGTTTAAGACCCTTCCTTATGTTGACCGACCGGGTTGGGAGGAATTCATATGTATGCATATTTGATATAAACTATTCTTAATGCGTCATGATAATGTAGTATACAGGCCGAAAAGGATTCTATGTTTTCATAGGTAGATATGGCTTGTTATTATGATTACCCGTCAGATATGACTTGTATATTTTTTATATAAAGTTTGCAATATCTAATCTATTATGCTTGTATTTTGCTTGCTTTTTACACAGTTAAGCTATTTTGATCACCGTGACAATCATTTTAGTTTGTTACTGATAAACATCCTGTTATATTTTGCTTTATATCCGTGGAACCGTAAGTGGACTTACCCTCTACTATATTACACTCGTATAGGTATACTTGCACGAATGTTGTGTTTTTGTCATAATCATTTGGTAATCTAGTTTTTATTAAATTTAAGTTTGAAAAACCACATCAGAAAGCATAGCTAAAATTGCCTAATTGCTTCATATTCTTTGCAACAGGGGCATGTACCTTCACATTCATAGTCAATCCCTTCTTCTTGTGTGTACCCTTGAGCAACCAATCTTTCTTTATTTCTTATTACAATTCCCCTTTCATCCTTTTTATTCCTAAAAACCCATTTAGAGCCTATAGCCCTTTTTCTATTTGGTAAATTCACTAAAGTCCAAACTTCTTGTAACTTGAATTGTAGAAGCTCTTCCTGCATAGCCTCTATCTAGCTTGGATCTTCAATGCATGAATTACCTTTTTGGGTTCTTCCTATGATAAAAAGCAAGCAAACAAGCAGTTTTGAAGGTCTTTATGGTTTGTTCTTTGTTGAATAGTACTAACAAACCTATGTTCCTCCAAATTCTTTGACATCTTTCTTATTTGTGTAGCTGATTGCAAACCTCTAATTACTTTGTTCAAGAGGGATGATATTTATGAATATCTTGTATTGTTAGTTGGACATAGTACTGACTTGGATTGTTTGTATCCAAATTTGTTATTGTCAGCCTCTGCTCCATCATCTTCATCTTTCTTGAGAGTAAAATAGGTATATCTTCTAAAGCATGCTATATATTTGGATAAACTGGAAGTCCATGGTGAGTATTTTCAAGGAACGCAGTTATATCGGTCCCACAGATGGCGCCAACTTGTTAGTACAAAAACTGTGTATGAGGGTGAATATGGGTCTATATCATTTATTGGGTTGGGCTAATAAATGGGTTATGATGCATGTCTTGTACTAATCCAAGTGAATGAGAGATAATCTGCACAAATGAGAGTAAACCGTTAGCCTTACCACAGGGCGGACCCCGCGATTAAGCTCTAGCATGAGAGTAAGTACACATGTTTGTCAGAGAATGTCAGAGTATGTGTATGTATTAATGATTAGACAGAATGTCCCTTTTTGGGGTGTGAAATGACCCCTATTTATAGGCAAGCCCAATACTAGGGTTCCCTAGTATTTCGCTTGTAACTGTTGATGGCCGGAGTGGGTCCCTTGTCGGGCCAGGGTCCACGTGTAATCGTGTTTGCGGACGCGAGTGTTCTTCCGCGGTCAGTGTTTGTCCGCGGAGATGCAACAGGTGCGGCTTTGAAGATACTCACGTGCGTCTTTGGAATATCCGGAGCATGACCCTTGTCAGGCTTAGCAGTCCGGCTATTTATTGTATTGGGCCTGGGCCCAAATGCGTATATTATGAACTAAGCCCAGTAAGCTTGGTGCTCATATTATACGTCATCATAATTATTAGAACAAATTAATTATTATTACAACAAATTAATATTTCTTAAGAATTATAATAATACTAATAATAATTAATTTGTTGTAAATCTCTTAAGAATTATAAGAATTATAATAATGGTATTAAACATCGGCATAACCTTGTACACGATACTCTTGTCGACGTTTGTTTTCAATCGGGGATTTCAGCTGGTAAAGACATGGATATCGGGCTTGTTCGAGGGAGGGACAAACTCTTACGTCCAGCTCATATGTTGTTCTCCTGAACTAAATACAACATTTTCTACCATGGATGTGAATACAACCGGTCTCCTATACAATGAAGCGATAACTAACCTTGTATCTCGCAAAGACATTCATTTTTTATTTATTTTGAATGATTTGTCTTGCATTTTAAGAAATGTCTAGTTTATTGTAATGATGTAATATATATGAAAATATTACTTTGATCATTACATGAACAAGTTTAATAATCATTATTTATACCTTAAGTGATTGTTGTGTCGAAATGAAATTTTACGAGTAAAGACTTGTTTGCGTAAACTTTTACGTAAGACGTTTTTACATTATCAAAAGGTTGAGAAACCGTAAAATATAAATAACGTTTTTAGACACTATTTGTAATTGACAATATCTTTGTGCAATTTATTGGAAAAGGTTCGTTAATTAACCAAATATCATGTACAATAATAAGGATAACACACTTAAAAATATACTCGAATTGAGCGTTATCAAAACGTAAAACCACTAAAATAGTTATACAAACTGTGTTGTAACTGTGTTGTGTAGATAAAGAATATATTGACGTTTTTTTGTTGTTTGTTGATTTGATGACTGAAAGTATAAATCTGATTATGTAATTATTTATAAAATAGTTTTTATTAATTAGCAGTTAGTTAAAAGTTAATGACAATTATTTTTTTGTTTATTACCGAGTAAAAATTTTGTTGACCAATGTATAACGTTTTTTTATGAAAATTATTGTTGACTAGTAGGGTGCAAACCACTTTACCCATCACAACCACGCAATTTGTATTAATGGTCTATGACTGAGATTCATGTCATGCATAATTAACACTTAAAAGGAAGAAAGTACTTAATACTTCCTCCGTCCCAAAATTATTGTCCCGCGACAAAAAACACACAGTTTAAAAAAAGTACATTTATTATAGATTTCTCTTTCTTATTTTTTAACATAATGACAGTTTTACCCTTAACTAATTAATTAAAGTTTTATTTAAAGTTTGTAATAATAATTTCAAACAAATGTAATATAGTAAACTTCATCAAGTTCCCTATCTATTTTTAGTAGTGAACAATTAATTTGGAACATCCTAAAAAGGAAACATGAACAATAAAAATGAGACGGAGGGAGTAATAAATTACATGCAAAAATACTTAAGCTATGGTTTGTTGGGACATACTATCTGCGCTCACATACACCGCTTATATAGCTCATCCTAAAGTACATGCAAACCACGAGTTTCACCCGTCAATGGAACACGTCATTCTAATAATAATGGCCCTTACCTTATTGTTACATATTACCAATTTAAGAAAAGTTTTGACTTTAAAAATTCATAAACCCGAATTAAGGTTTTCTCATTACTCAAAATTTGAAGCATGTAGGTTACGCAACAAGAAACCCTAAGTCACTAAGTTTTAATTTTGTAAAACTTTAATTATGGACCTCTTTAATAAAAAATTATTTTCCTAAATTACCCGATTAAGCTTTAAATATTTTAAAACCCTATTTTTCATATTTGGGAATCCCGAACTCCAAAAAAGACAAAACTGAAATGAAGTTTATGGAAACTTATAACTTGGTCACCAAGATTCGTATTTTGTCGAATTTTATGATCACATCTAGCTAAGACACATAAAATCGACCCTCTTACGGTTTATGTTAACCCTTATAAGTTTTTCTTGTTTTTCAAGTAATCGTGTTTCTTTGTGATTAAGTTTGGAAACCTAGGGTTTCCACTAATAGTTTTAGCATATTTTTAGGAAAGTTGCACCTTACTAAAAAGGTAAAAATACATAAAAAGATAAGTCATAAATGGAGACCAAGATTAATTACATGCAAAGAAAAATAAATCTAAGAAACCTTAGTTCTTGTAATTATGACAAGACAATTTAGGGTTTCCTTATTTAATCTTGGATATCATCGTATCCTCATAAAGTCGACTCCTATAGGGATTAGGAAACTGTATTGGATATGTTTTATGTAATCAAAATACGTAAACCATAATTTAACCACAAGAGTGATTAGACCCTAGTTGTCACAAGACTACAAAAAACCCTTAAAAGCATAAATTCGACCAAACTAAGCATAACCAAAACAAAGGTTTAATTTTCATAGCAATATTAGCAATTACTAGAAACCCTAACTAGGTTCTATATAATTAGGGTGATTCTGATACTACTATAGGATCTGGTGGTCACCTACACGACTTATAAAACATGTACAGCGGAAAATAAATAGCAGCCCATACACACCAAAACCCTAATTAGTCAAATATCTGAATCAGGGATATAACATAATCTGCCACGTATAAATGGTGTTTAAGGATACTTACTTATTAATCATGCTACGTGTAAGCTCTACGACCTTTCTTTAATTGTACGAAACACCTTTGTCTTGATCTTAATGCTTCGCGAACTCTTCTAGGCTTTCTTGGGGAAAATTGCCACACGGACTACGTCAGGTATCCACCATTAATACACAAGTAGAACTAGCGCTACTGATGATATCAAATAACGTCACTTTATTATATCATTTATCCCATCTATTTTGCCCAATTTTATATAATTATTGCATGATTTGGTACTTAATTACTTTAAAGTTGATAAATGCAGTAATTCAGGTGTGTTTTATGAAGAAAAGCTAAAAGGCGCATAATTTAGAGCTAAAACGAAGACATTTGAAGATTGCTGATTTCTGACACATACGTTGTATCCAGCTAAAGAGATACGGCGTATCAGCGTTAAAACTTCACAAGAAAGCGCGTTTGACCAATTCCCAATACGGCGTATCAATTTGCTTCCATATGCCGCATCCAGCTGGACAAGTATTCAAAGATACAGTAATAAATGTAAATTGGGAATGATATAACTAATTGATTGAGAACATAGCGTGCACTCCAAGGAATCCAACCCAATACGCCATATCATTCAAGAAGCATACGACGCATCTAAAGACTTTGAAGAACTCAAGACCATTGCCTGACTTTGAAGAATACGTTGTATATACGCGTATATGATACTTTGGTCAAAAATCAAGAAAAAACACATTTTCAGCGGATATGGCGTATCCAAAAATGGATATGGCGTATCCAAAAAGTGGATATGGCGTATCTAAACTTGCTCAAGAAAATTCTGGAATATTTTATTCGTGGAACCTACGCCAACCAATCCCGATACGCCGTATTGAGTTCCAATACGCCGTATCGACCAATTTTTAGAGTTTGTAAATACCAAACCCTAAATACGATTTAGGGCATGCTTTTAGCCACCAAGTTCGATTTCCAGAAGATCTAAGAAGCCAAAAAACACTCTATATACACGTTCGGTTAGCGTAATCTTTCTTTACTTTAATCGTTCATCTATGAATTCATGTATTGTTGCAATGACTATCGGCTAATACCTTTAGGTATTAGCCATGTTTATGATAATATAATGTTTGGTTTGTTTATCTCGAATGCTTAATTTATCGTTGCTTGTTGATTATGTTTATCAATTCATACTCGTTTACGTGCTTAATTATGCGACCTATCATTCAACTAGGTCTAGTCCTACATATTTAATGCGCTGCAACTTCGGTGTTGTGTGGGCGTAGGCTAAGAGTCCGGGATAGCTCTCCATATTTGCAAGTAAGTTAGTAAAGTCCCGATGGGCTAGGGTTTAATAAGATCATTATTAATCTCCTAAGATAGATTATAATCAACAAATAAAATACTTTATGCGGATGCGTTTAATTGTGACAGGATTCAACGTGTCTAGGTCTTAGGAAGAAGTACCGCCTAAGTCTAAGAATGATATAACCCTCGAGATAAGTCATTCATTGCACTAAATAATCAAACCAACGTTCTATTTAATTAAACATGGCTAATATTGTTTTCCTTACATAAGGCTTGACCGCTTCTTTATCTTTTGTCTATCAACTTGTGTGTATTAATTGTCATCAAAACCTTAGATTAGACACTAAAATCATGCCAGTCTCTCAGGCTGAAACCCCCTTTATCATTAGCTTAGGCTTAATTAATTTAGTGCTAACATAGATAACTAAAATATTGATAAATTAGATATTAACGCTCTCGCTTTTAGTGATCGACACCCTACTTACCAACGAAGCTACATCTGATCGGGTACACTGCCCGTTAAAGTGTTGTTTTAAGGTATAGTCGGAATAAAATAAATAGTAAAACTTGATAAATAAAAAACACCTACACGACGACACATCAAGTTTTTGGCGCCGCTGCCGGGGAGTGAAGTTGTTTAATTCTTATTTATTGGTGTTTTAGTTTAGTTTAAATTGCATAATTATGTGCTTGTTTGTATGTTTAATTTCCCGCATTGTATATTTTGCATATTGTGTGTTTGTGTGCATTGTTACAGCCTGTTGTAACATTCTGAGTTAAATACTCAATACGGCGTATTCATCTTCTTGGATACGGCGTATAATTCTTTTTCTAAATCAATACAGCGTATTCGATTCTATCATCAATACGGCGTATTCAGTTTACTGAATACGGCGTATTAGGCTATTTGACCATTTTCTTTCCTAGCTATTTTATTACAGGTTAAAAATGGACAACCCTAATATCACTATGGAGGAATACATCAGACTTCAAGAGGAGAAAGTTCTAAGTCGGGGTGAAACGTTTAATTGGCAAACTGCCATGTACGGTAAGATGGAATATTGTGAAGATGAGGACGACTGCTTTACAAACTTCAAAACCAAATTTCCAGCCATAGTCCTTGATAATACATTAACATACGATGCAGCTATATCATGTGGACCCACGGTAAGTCCTCTTAACGACAATGAGATTAACTTTAGAATATCGTTTGACGAATCCGACGATGAAGATTACACGGTAGTTTATGACGAAAATTCATTTTCCTATAAAATAATTTCTGTCAACAATTTGAAAACGGATTCTGAAAATGATAATGATAAAGTCAATATGCCTTCATCACCCGAGCATGAGGTCAGTTATTCTAATGATTTAGACTTCTTTAAAGATTTTGAGAATGAATTTCCAGCAATTGTTTACAATGATGCTCTAACGTCTAAATCAGATTTCTTAACTGAACATATTGTAAGTCCTCAACATATCGATGAATTTAATAATGAAACATCATTGTCCATTGTCCGAATGTGATGAAGAGGAACAAAACGTTTTATACTTTAATGATTTATTTCCTTTACCGTGATTTGTCCCAATGTTTTAAATCGGATACGGACAATGGTAATGATGAAATCGATATTGAGCAACCTTCGGGGGATATGTCTGTCATACCATTACCTAATGTAATAAATGTCAATGCACAAGGGTCAAATAATCTTTTGAAAACAAGTCATGATACATATACTAAATCTTTCAAAACTAAAACTTTTATCAAGAAACAAAATGTTAATATCATGACTTGTAATCCTCTTAACAACGGGATGATTTTAAATCTTATCAAGAATTTATATGTGCCGTTTGGCATCCCGTTCGACCCCAAGTTGTTTTATAAGGATGGGATTAAATTGGAAAAAGTCGAACTTAACGACTAGCTGAAACAAAAGTGCTTCCCGGGAGACAACCCGGTCATTTTTAAATTGTTTGAACTATTTTTAATTGTTTTTGCACGAGTCTGTCTTCCCAGACAATCCATACGGCGTATCGAACCCCTATGGATACGGCGTATAGATGTGTCTGGACGTTATCGTTTGTAATTTAATTTTAGTACTTTAAATATTTTAATTTTTTTTCACAGGAACCATACGGAGTATCCTAGGGTTTGGGATACGGCGTATTGATCCCTGTACAGTTGTGTGTTTAATTATTTTCCTGCATTGTAAATTTTGTATAACCGAGTTAGTAATCACACTTTTGTCTTCTAATCTTTTATGCATGGCCTTTCTATCAGGAAATCAACGATATGGTATACTCTATAAAATGCGTGTGTTGAACTCATTCGAAGCATTCTAAAGCCTCGTCCACGCATTTTTTGCTTAAAGAACTCAAATTAGAGAATCATCCCGAGCAACATATCAGGGGAGTTCCTCATTCTAATTTTATTTCCTATTTTATTTATTATTTTATCTTTACAACAAGGGCGTTGTATAATCTAAGTGGGGGGGGGGGTGGAGAATTAGAATGGCTACTTGTCCTTTCTTTTACAAATAACATGCTAATATGCTTAAATTATGCCAAAAAAAAATTCTAGCATAACTTTTGTAAAAATTACTAGTTACATGACCTCGCGCACTATAACCCTTAATGCCAAATTATGAGAATTAAGCCTATTCCGTTTCCAAACGTTTACTAAAAATTCTACAAAAAAATTATGAGTGTACCAGTGATGTAGTGGACTTTAGAACTTGGCTTGGCATATCACTCGAGACCACAATGATGAGTACTATAGATTTAGATGGAGAAACATTTTTAACTGGTAAATTTCTAGGAATACACCAAAAAGCTTAAATGTTGTAAAATTAACTAACTTCACTGATTAGTTAAAATCTCGTGTAACCCTTTGTTTACTCTTACTTTAAGAGTAAGATCTCCTAGAAAAACCTGTTGAGCCATTCCTGTCTTTTTCACACCATATGTCTATTTTGTTACACCTTTACACCTTAGCCTACCCTGTAAATTAAGCCTACTTTAATCAAGTTGCTAGTTGCATTTGTGTAAAGTTTGTATTTCCTGTGTCAAAGTGAAATCTTTTATATTTGTTATGGTCGGGAATTTGCACAATGCAATGGGAAAATTTGTAGCTCGTATATTTTGCTACTTTCGTGATTGTGTATTATGTCCAAAGAAGAAATGTTGAAGGAAAAATTATGATTGTGAAGACGGTAAAATTGTACCGAGGAGTATGTTATGAAAAAATGGAAAAATAGAAAATGCATCAAAAAAAGAAGGAAGTTTTATAGTCGGTTCGCTAAACTTAAAAACCAAACAAAATTCTTAGAAGGATCGATTATTCATGGATCAAAAGTCAACGATGTATAGTTTTGTATTAAGTGGCCGATATCACCACTTTTGTAAAAATATGTAAGTTTGGGATGTAAGGAAAGTTGACCGTTATAGGAACGCCAACTTAGGTTGTCTTTGTCATCTCTATGATCGAGGCGTTTGTGTATATTTTGAGTCCTTATCATGGAACGGTCGGGGAAAAGTTACTAGCAACAACCTTATTTGTTCAAGATTAATCTATTTGTTTTGTGAATTTTATTTAACAACCATTTAACATCCCATTCCTAGGATTAAGCCTTTGTTTTTTACTCGAACGAGGTTGGAGTGAGTCATGCATGTCTATTCCGTCGTTACGGCCATGTATGCGTGATTTAGCCTCCTTGTTGGTTTATGACTTTTGGTGAAAACTAGAAGGTCCCTACCCTATATCATTCTTCATCCTAACCTTTGGTTAAGCTCGAATGAAGATGTGTTCGAACACACATGTCTATTCCGTCGTTACGGCCGTGTATGTGTGCTTCAGCTGCCTTGTTGGGGTGGTACTATCGGTGAAAGACTGTTAGAATGATTAACCCTTAGCCTTTAATAAAACCCAATTTACCTTTTGACTTGTTTCTCCTTAGCTCTAGTGGTGGAGATGTGTATCCTTGCCAAGCTTATGATACGAAGCTAATCACGACCGAGCAATTAAGCGTACCACTTAAATGTTACACCCTAGATTAGTTGAGTGATCTGAGTGATTTCATTTCCATATTTCGTGAGGTGCTTGGTCTTGTACAGGTGATTAGAACAAAATAAGTGCTTAAAACGGAAAAATCCTTAACTTTGGTTAGGATACATTTTCAATATAATCTAGAGTCTACTTGAGGACAAGTAGGATTCAAGTGGGGGGATATTTGATGACATCAAATAACGTCACATTTATACTATTATTTATCCCGAATAAGTTACCTACTTTTTAAAGACTAATCAAATAACATACTTGGAAAGAGGAAGAGAGGAAATTCTAGAGAGAGAGTGGGTTGGATGAACACTTAGAGAGAGAAAGTTAACATATAAGAGAAATGCATTAATGTGTGAAAAATGAACAACCAACCACCTCTCCAAGGCATAAAGAGGAGTATAAATACTCTTTTGGCTAGCCCATGGATAAGCTTTACATGGGCTTTTCCTAACTTTGGCCTAATTAGATTAATAACATTACATTTGACTAACTACAGGCTTTGACTAACTATTATTGGAAGTGACTGATACTTTTCGTATTTCTAACAATCTCCCCCTAAGGGAGGTCACTCCAATTTACAAAGACTTAATCCTAGCATACTATGCTTTAACCTTAGTCTTGAGCTCGTAGTCTTTAACTTCAATCATTAACTTGTGAATTGATGTAGTGATCATATACTTTAGGTCTTGAGCTTGTTCCTTTATCTTTGACTTGTATATAAAAAAATGTAATCTTTGAGCATCTTGAGACCATCAACCATGTATAATCTCTTTTCGCCATCTTGTAAACTTGTGACTTTTGGACCGACATGCTCGTACCTTTCTTGATTTGTTGACTTGAAAAGCTTTAATGCTGCATATTTCTTGAAATTCTTTAACTTTAACACTTCGTCACTTCGAGAAAGACGTTCGTATCAAGTGGACTGAAACTTCTATTGAAATTTTTTGACTTTATACTTCGTCACTTCAAGAAAGACGTACGGTATCAGAGTAGCAGAAGTCTTGAAACATGTACTTGAGCTTTCATGATGTCTTTATGTTTGTCAGTCAGGTATGAGCATGTGTCTATGAATCATGACTCGTCGGGAATCAGCTGCACCAATCATCGGGAGTACCTGCAGGTTTAGGTTAGTGATAATCAATAGATATGGATGAGAGTGTCTTTGTCACTTTGTCGAATACGGTTGTAATAACCATGGTTCCCCATTGATCAGTATAAATACTACTTGTGATTAGGTAGAATTCCAAAGAATCTCCTTGACAGGGTTTTTCGCAGCTGCACTACTGTTCTTATTACCGTAAGTAGGCGTCTCAAAGCAGACAACAAGTGAACCAGCAAGATGAAGTCTTACCGATTAAATAGAAAAATCGATTTGAAAATCAATCGACGTGTCACTTGCTAAAGTGTTTTTGTGACACATCGAGAGTGTTAATCATTTCAAAAATTCATCATCAACCTTCAATTCATTTCCTAGAACAAGTTTGATTCATATAGAATCGCACCATCATTTCTTTCCAGTTGTCACAAGTTTGATTCATATAGAATCGCACAAGTCACCTACCATGAGCTTGTATGATGTGGCTCAAGCAGTTTCCATCTTCATTGTGAATATTTTAAATATTACTCAGATATTCTGGCAAAATCATAAGGATAATACGTAGGACTCTTAATATATATCTTGTTATTCACATTGTATGACATAGCAAGCTTAATTTTGACAAGTGTCCTAATGAGATTTATGGATCTCTTTGGCTCTAGCTCAATAGTGCAGGGGTGGTTTTTTTTTTTTTTCATTGTTTTTTAGTGATCAGAGGCTGGAGCAGACTGCCACCTTTTCAATATCAACTAACTCGGAGTGAGAAAGTTGATAGAAATGCGTGTAATCTCTATGAGAAATGAAACAAGAGTCTGTTGAGAGACCTTGAGTGGCTAGGGAGGGTTGTGCATAGCGTCACTGGGTCCATGACTGTCTTCAATGTCAGACAACAACTTAGTGTTTCCGACAGTTTATGTATTGACCCGGTTTCTGCCTAAGTGTATGGAGGGCTTCTTTCTTTTCACCCTTTATCCTTACATTTCTTTTTCATTCTTCAACCCCTTCAATGCTTACCGAGACTTCATAACTAACACCTTGTTGGGTTTATTCTAGTGTTAGCTCCATCTCAGTCGGCATTATTCTTGATTCTCACTTTTTCTCCTTTTGTATCATACCTAAGGACTTCTACACTATCTAGTGGATATCCTTGGGTAGATCCCTCCGGTTCTGGCTGGATCATGGGATTTGAATACCTATGCCTAACCACCTTATAACTTCATAAATTTAAGTACATGGTCGGTCTTTTGGGTATTCCATCACAATCAAAACTAAAATCATTGAAAAGTTCAATCAAAGTGTTTGATATAAATATCAAAAGATTTACACTTTGAAAGTTTTTCATCATCACTAAAAGCTCCCCCTTAACATGTGCACCGTAATCGTAGTACATGCTAAGTGTAGAGTGCATTGAGTCCATTTTATATGATCACATTTCAATACAAGTTAGGTTCAGTTTAATCACATTTTCTCCCCTTATCCAAAATGTTAATCCCTTGATATTTTAGATATCAATTGATTAAACTTCAAGACAAAATGTTACACTATATCTAATAGGAACATTTTAATACTCCCCAATCAAATTTTGAGGTATATAAGACAGTGTTGAGTACAATAATTTGAAATTTTTTGAATTTACTAAGAAATTCTTGAAAATTTTGTACTCGAGCACTCCTTATAATCACCATTAAGTCTACACTATATATATACAAATTCACAAGATTAATATGTACGAGGTTTGACCTGAATGATGAGAACATCATATGATAGAATCATATGGTTCTTTGTAGCAGCCGTAGGTCTTCCCCGTAGTCTCTCTTAAGAAGTTGTCTTAGCTTCCCCCTAAATCAGCAATCCTTCCTTGAGTAGATTCAAAACTTTTTTGCAAGCCGCATCAAGCAGTCTTAATGTATAAAGCCTAGATATCCGAAGCACACAATTAACCCTTTCAAGAATTTGATACCGCAACACCAAAGTCAATTAAGTCCCGGATGAGCGCATTTCTCTCTTCAGGATAGTGATGATATAAATTGAAACACCAAAGTCAACTAAGTCTCGGATGTCACAATTATTCCCTCTAAATAGTCGAAATGATAACTCCAAAGTCAACTAAGTCTCGAAAGTAGACATTTCTTCCTACAGGATACTGACAATCTAAAGGAATCATCATACCTATGTGTACCTCTTCTATCAAATATATCTACTTCTTTTAAGAATAAGCTTAGAGATTGACCGGTCGGGTAAAACATTAATTGAATCAGACATAATTCTTCTCACATTTTAAATAATTATACTCCCAACACTTCCCCCTGGGGACTCAAATGATACATACTGACTAATGACGAGATGTCTCTTCCACCATGTGATTGAAATAGTGCACCCGAAGGAAACAAAGAAAGGCCTAAAATTTAAAGAAGGTGACTTCAAAAGAAGGCCATGGACTCTATCAAGTATACATCTACTCCTTCCCCCTTGCTGGTTTTGACACCTCAGAATCAACAAAACCTTGTACGCACACATACTTGAGATCGTGTTTGAGGTATAACTAAGCTTAGATCTATCCCGTGAGAATCAACTTCAAGGCTATTAAATCTAGTTGATTATTTCCAAACAATCCTAAGTCTTTTACAACTATGAGGTGTTGGCAATATTGATCGAATGTCGTTTAAAGCCTATACTCACTAGGTCTCATATTTCAAATAAGTCCTTAAAGTTTGAAACAAATGACATCTAAAGCTCGTGTAGTTAAAATCCATTAACTCCCCTTAAATTTGTTATCCGTCATTATAAAAAACTTTATCCTTTTATTTCATGACTTAATTTGAAAGACCGTTTTAAAAGATTATTTGATGAAAATTTCTCCCCCTCAAATAATGACCCGTTTTCTATTTAAAGAGCTTGATAACGCCCAAATTATACATATTTCTATGGCGTTATTTATGTATATTTGATCATTTCTCATGAACTTTTGGTACTTAATTAGCTTGAATTGCTTATAGGTTCACTTGAAGACACTACAGGCCCAAGCTCAAGAATCTATACACTTTGGGAGGCGAATACAAGAAAAGAAAGATTTCTAGCTAAAGTTCATGAAGTCCGCCGCACTTATAATATTGTGCGCCGCACTTTCCTTTGAAGCCAAAACCGCCGCACTTATAATATTGTGCGCCGCACTTTCTCCCAAAGTCTGAAGAATTAAAGTCTAATAAATGCTATCGCATTAACTCCTCAAAACCGCCGCACTTATTTGTAAGTGCGCCGCACTTCCAGTAAAAGCCATTAAATGCTATCGCATTAACACCCAAAGTCCGCCGCACTTTTTCCTAAGTGCGCCGCACTTTGTACCCAAACTTGCCTATAAATTAAGGACGAATTTTCATCCTCAAGACACTCATTCCTCACTATCTATCTCATTCTACAAATTATCCCACACACACATACTTCCCTTACACCAAGAAACACCTTTTCCCTTGAAGAAAAAGATCTAACGATCAAGAACGAAGAAGTTTTCTTACCTTGTTATTGAAATAATGGAAATTTATGTAATGAGTACTTTTGTTATGAACTCCTTAGCCATGAGAGGCTAAATCTCTCATGACTACTCGGTGAAGTTACGATAATGAATAAGTGTTTGGTATGATCTTGATCGCTTTAATCCTAAGCTTATGTTGCAACCCTGTTATATCCCATCTTATCTATTTTTGCTTATCAACTTAGATTATATAATCATATCGGTATAGGTCGAAAGACCCGTTATGATCTATGTGGTTTTAAAGATTTGTCTATGGTCTTTAACGTCTGTGCCGAGAAATCCACTTTCGTAAATTGATAAACAAAATAAGCTTTGATATAATAGTAACTGGATTATTTGAGTGACACATTTGGTCTGGTTAACTAAATATAAGTCTTAAGTTAACAAGTTGATTTGTGAAAACGTTTTCTGACGAGAAATCGTCTTTATAAATTAATGCCCCATCTTCGAGGTCAAATCATTTCCAACACTTATAAGTTATTTTTCAACTATCCGAGTAGTCATACTTTTTATCATTGGTAAAGTAAAAATTATTTTCAAAATTGTTAAAGTCTATTTTCTTTCTGATTATTTGAACACTACTCTAATCCCTGTGGACGACCTGGTCTTACCTAAAAAGATTATACTGCATACGTGGGTTATACTTTTACCCGTGTGTTTCCATATAATTATCCGGTATTTTCAGTCTTATAAATTTAAAGCTTTTGAAACACATCAAAGTTTTTGGCGCCGCTGCCGGGCATTTCTTAGCTGTTCCGTAGTCAAAATCTAGAAAATTTCTTTAACCCCCACTTTTTTTCAAAAACCGCCGTACAGTTTTCTGTCAAACTGACCCAAATAATTTATCTCTTGGATGCACACACGTGCTTCTAATTATGAACTAGTTGAACCATTACTTGAACCCGAACGTACTCTGAATCGAAGACTTCGCCGACGAAACAGAAGAGTTCCATACGATCAAAGAAATAATCCACCACAACACCCGAGAATTGTCTACCCGCCAGTTCTTAACATCAACTACTTCCGTCACTTTCTTGATATTCTTCGAAATTACGATCTAATGGATGATGAACCCATGTGAGCTGCTGACCATGTTGTCGCTCCGACACCTAGTTCCGCAATCACTATTCCTGAAACCGAAAGTGAATTTTCTATCAAAGGTAACCATTTGACCCTTGTTAAAGGAAACCAATTCGATGGTAGAACCAAAACCGATCCTCATAAACACATTTACGAATTCCTCAGAATTTGCCCGCCTAATGATGTTTCCCCTATCCCTTACTGGGGAAGCAAAAACATGGTTTGATGAACTCAACGAAGGAACTATCGAAACATGGGATAAACTTCGAACCGCTTTATTAGCCGTTTCTTTCCCCCAGCTCTTTTCGATCGAATCTTCGGAGAAATCCGAGCTTTCTCTCAACACGAAAATGAATCTCTAACCGACGCTTGGCTTCGTATGAAGGAAATGCTCTGAAACTGTCATGGTCACAATCTGTCCAAAGGCAACATTCTCAAAATCTTCTATCATGGTTTAAGCGAAATAATCCAAGAAGTTCTAAATGCTGCAGGTGGTGGTATTTTCCTCTATAAAACTCTAAATCAAGCTTATCAGCTTCTCGAAGATAAAGTCTTACTCAAGCTCGACTGGGCTAAAAATCAAAAAACCAAAACAAATCTTAAGAAAACCGTTGCTTTCGCCAATGAAGGTAGCAGTAATTCCAATACTGACAAAATTATGGCCCGAATGGATGCCATGGCCCTGAAAATGGATGCTCAGTATAAAGAACTCCAAAACCACGCTAAAAAACAAAACCAGATAAAGATAATATACCTATATCCCAAGAGGAAGAAGCTAAATTCATGCAAACTTTTCGTAAGACTAGTTTTTACAATGATTACCGCGATCGAGACTCAAATCGCGATAATTGGCGTTCAAACGAACGAAGTAGTTATAACTGAGACAACTATCGATCCAGTACTGATGACAAACCTTATGTTCTTCAAAAGAAATTCAACGATTTCATGAAATCTCAGCAATCGACCAACGCTTTCATCAAAGAAACATTCATGGATCTCAAGACCCAACTCGAAACCGTAGCAAAAAATCATCAAGCATCAATTTAGAATCTTGAAACCAAGTTCAACAGACTTGCTGACAAGCATTCTGGTCGACCTTCTGGATCTCTTCCTAGCAACACTCAACCAAACCCAAAAGGACATAATTCCAAAGCTTACCAACTACCACAATCTCGCAATGAGCATGTGAATGCTGTATTCACAAGAAGTGGTAAATCTTACAACCCATCAGTTAACCCAAATGATCAACAAAATGATTCTGAAACTCCTATCAACTTCGATAGCGATGATGAAGATGAAGAATCTACACCACAACTGAAAACTCAAAATCTAAAACAAGTCAAGGAAACTCCATTACCCAAACCATACAAACCAAAAATCTCGTATCCTCAACGTCTAAGGAAAGAAAAAATGGAAGCTCAATACGGAAAATTTCTTGACATGATCCGCGCAGTTCGAATCATGTGCCTCTTATCGATGTCTTGGCCAGAATTCCTAATTATGGAAAATTTCTCAAAGAACTCGTAAACAACAAACACAAAATCGAACAAATCTCTGCCGCTTTCTTAAGCGATGAAAGTTCAGCGATGATCCAAAACAAAGTTCCACCTAAACTCGGAGACCTTAGAAGTTTTCTTATTTCATGTAATTTCAACAAAACTTTCTCCTGCAATGCCTTAGCCGACATTGGTGCTAGCATTAACCTTATGCCATATTCGCTATATGCCAAATTATCTCTCGAAAATCTTAAACCTACCAAAATGAGCATAATATTAACCGACAGATCATTCCAATAACCTATTGGAATAGCTAAAAATATGCTCGTTGAAGTTGGTAAATTCACCTTTCCTGCTGATTTCGTTATTCTCGAAATTGAAGAAGATAGTAAAGTTCCACTCATCTTGGGACGACCATTTCTTCACACTGCTGATGCAGTAATTCGAGTTAAACAGAAACAACTCAACCTTGGAGTTGGAACTGAACGAATGATTTTCAATATCTATTCTGTGATGAAACACTCTTATTCGAACGATGATACATATTTCAGTATCGATGTAATCAATGAAATCTTAGAAGAAGATTTCAACGCTCTTTTAGATGAAGGTAGTAAAATTCTTCATTCCATCGAAGGAACCCTTCTTGAAGATGAAATATTTGTTGAATTTGATGAATTCATAGCAATGACCACCGATGAAAACTCTGACTTTGAATCCGACATCGAAGATCCACCATTCGAAAAAATCACTATCAATACCGATTATAAGATCAAAACATCTCTTGAAGACCCTCCTACAGATCTCGAACTTAAACCTCTTCCTGATAATATGGAATATGTATTCCTAGAAGAACCCTCTTTTCTTCCTGTTATCATATCATCTCAGCTATCCAAAGAAAATAAAAACAAACTCATATATGTTCTTAAAAAGCACAAGCAAGCCTTTGCTTGGAAAACAACATACATTCCTGGTATTTGCCCATCATTCTGCAAACACAAAATACAACTTTTGGATGATAAGAAACCCCTTGTCCAAAAACAGAGAAGGTTAAATCCAAACATGCAGGAAGTTGTTAAAAAAGAAATCGTGAAACTCCTAGATACCGGTATAATTTATCCAATTTCCGATAGTCTTTGGGTCCTATCCACTGTGTACCAAAGAAAGGTGGTATTACAGTTGTCACCAACGAAAATGATGAACTTGTTTCAACAAGAACCATTACGGGTTGGCGAGTATGCATCGTTTATCGTAAACTCAATGAAGCAACCGCAAAAGATCATTTTCCCTTACCTTTTATGGATCAAATGCTAGAAAGACTCGCGGGAAATAAATATTTCTGTTTCCTTGATGGTTTTTCTGGGTATTTTCAAATTCCTATCGATCCTAATGATCAAGAAAAAACAACATTCACTTATCCTTTCGGAACATACGCTTATAGGCGAATGCCTTTCGGTCTATGTAATGCTCCTGCCACATTTCAAAGATGTATGTTGGCAATCTTTTACGATATGATCGAAGAATCCGTCGAAGTATTCATGGACGATTTGTCTGTCTTCGGAAACTTTTTCAACACATGTATAACACCCCGTGTTTTAGGTCATTGTATGACATTATTTAATCCACTAATTATTTTTAGGGTTTTACGCGTTTGCGTTTAAATCATAATCGTTAAGCTAAATCGCGTAACTAAGTGTCTAGCTGCATACTTGAGTCGACAAAGCAAAAATCGATGTGATCTCAAAACTTCCACCCCTACTAATATCAAAGGTGTTAGAAGCTTTCTCGGACATGCCGGTTTTTACCGACGTTTCATTAAAGACTTCTCGAAAATTGCTCGACCTATAACTAAACTGCTCGAAAAAGATACTCCATTGAATTCGACGATGAATGTCAAAAAGCTTTTGAATCATTGAAAGAGAAACTCACATGTGCTCCTGTGATCGTAAGCCCGAACTGGAATCTTCCATTTGAACTTATGTGTGTGGATGCAAGTGATTTCGCTGTAGGAGCCGTATTAGGTCAAAAAGATGGTAATTACTTTCACCCGGTCTACTTCGCAAGCAAAACCCTTAATCCGCTCAACAAAAATACATCGTAACCGAAAAAGAATTTATGGCTGTAGTTTTTGCATTTGACAAATTCAGATCCTACCTTATTCTTTTAAAAACTATTGTTCATACCGATCATTCAGCTCTAAGGCACTTATTTAAAAGCAAGATGTAAAACCAACGCCCTATTCGATGATCTACTTCTACAAAATCAACATAGAAAACAAAGATAGAAAAAGGGAGTACCGAAAATGTTGCAGCCCGACACTTATCCTGACTTGGAAACATGAGACAAGCGATGATAGTGAAGTCGATGATAGCTTATCCCGAGAAACTCCTATGGAAATCAACACACAAGACGAACTGGTGGTTCGGCAGACTTTTGCAAACTACCTAGTCTGTAATATTCTATCAAAGGGATACATATCAACAAAAGAATAAATTTTTCTCTGACCTCAAACACTACTTTTGGGAGGAACCTTACCTTTTTAAAGAATGTTCAGATGGTATGATCAGACGTTGTATATCTGGACTAGAACCCCGAACCATTTTAGATCAATGTCACCACGGACCAACAGGTGGACATTATGGACCCAACATAACTGCTAAAAAGTCCTTGATTTAGGATTTTACTGGCCAACAATCATCAAAAAAAGCTGATACTCTAGTTTGCTTATGTGAAGCATGCCAAAAGACCAGAAATATACAAAAGTAGATGGAGATGCCCGTGAACAACTTCAGTAATGAAAAATTTTCGACATATGGGGTATCGACTTTATAGGACCATTCCCGAAATCATATATGTTTAAATACATTCTAGTCGTTCATAGAAATACGTATCTAAATTGGCCGAAGCTCAAGCTTTACCAACCAATGACACCCGAGTAGTAATCACCTTTCTGAAGAAACTATTTTGCCATTTCGGAATGCCCAAAGCTCTAATCAGCGACCGAGGTACTCACTTATGTAACAAAATAATGGAAAAAACCATGAAAAGATATAGAGTTAACCATCGCTTCTCTGCATCTTATCACCCTCAAACTAGTGGTCAAGTTAAAAACACGAACAGAGCTCTCAAGAGAAATCTTAAAAAAACTGTTAAAGACAACCCTGCTATTTGGTCAAGAAAATTTGATGACGCTTTATGGGCTTTTCGCACTGCCTACAAAACACCTACCGGTATTACACCATAAAACTAATATATGGAAAGAACTGCCACTTACTATTCGAAATTAAACACCGTGCATACTGGGCACTGAAAAATTGCAACCCAGATCTCATCGTTGCTAGTGAGAAAAGAATGTTTCAGTTACACGAGTTAGACGAACTTAGATACCAAGCATATGAAAACTCTCGTTTATACAAGGAAAGAACCAAAGTCTGGCATGACAAAAAATTACGAATGAGAAAAGAATTTAAACAAGGAAACAAGGTTCTTCTATTTCACTCAATGTACAAATTTAAACAACCGAAGCTCAGATAACGATGGTTAGGACCTTATGTAGTGAAACATCAATATCCATATAGATATGTTGAACTTTATGGAAAAGATGGAAAGACGTTCATAGTCAATGGCCATCGACTCAAACTATATCATGAAGAAGACAATAACTCAAGGGATGCAGTTACTCCTTTCTTCCCAAAAGAATGACTCTCGAAGTAAGAGTCTAGCTAACGACTCTCTTAAAAATTAAGCACTTATTAGGAGGAAACCCGTAAGTGTAGAGAAGTCCCTCCTCCATTCTTCTACTAATATCTTTTATTTATTTTCTAAAAAATCAACAAAAATATTCTCTTTTTGTGTGCTTTTATTCTTATACAGGTAATTTAGCTTGAAGATATGGAAAATTACAAAGTATGCTCAAGATAGCTCTACTACAGCTATGTACTTCTCTATGCCTCGAGAAGTACCGTTCTCCTTTAATTTTCCCTATTTTATCTCTATTATCAGTTATCACATTGAGGGCAATGTTCAACTTAAGTGTGGAGGGGAGCCAAATAGGAAAAATTAATCATATCCCTTTATGTTTGCCCTGTTAAAAACTTTCCAACTGATATTTTATGAAAAAATTCTAATTATATGTTTTCAAATTAAAGTAAAAAATGCTCTTAGTAAGGCAAGTCCAATCGGATTGACATTATAGCTAGCACACCCCAGTCCACTAAATTGTGAGAATTTTAAGCCTTTAGAATATTTGGGTATCCACTTTTGATACCTAAGATAATTGATGCCTTTAACTTGTTCGATTTAAGGTTTGAATGCAGTCATATGTGTCTATTCCGTTGTTACAGATGTGTACGTATGGTCTTTTTCGCCTTTTCTAGAACATTGGTATTGGTTGATAATTATGTTTGAGAGAGCCGGTAGTTTAGAAGCTCTAGAACTTGTGCTTAATCATCATTTACTAGACCAAAGCCTATCACATGAAATATATCCCGCAAATCCTTGTTCTTGCAAACATTCCTTTTAAATGCTATATTGCTGAAATATCTGAAGGTTGAATGAAGAAGCTCTATGCCAAGCCTTAGTTACCATTTGGTAAAAAAAGAAAAAAAAATAAAGAAGAAGTTATATATGTGTGTTATAGTAGTTCAAAGAAATAAAGGCTTATGTTCGACGCATGAAGATTAGATCCTCTCTAGTACTAAAGTTCCGCCCTTCGGTCAGGTTTATGTGTTAAGTACAAGCCTATTGAGTGTTCTTCACAATAGCATATTTAACCCTATCTTAGTGGCTGAGTGAATTTAAAAAATCAAACACTATCCCGGTGTGAGGTGCTATGTTATATGTCTATGCCTGAAAAGTTATCCAAAATGCAAACTCTTATAAAAATCTAAATTTTCTCCACGTCACGACAAATGATTTTTTTTTTCTTCCATTGCTTGAGGGCAAGCAATAAGCTAAGTGTGGAGGGATTTGATAACGCCCAAATTATACATATTTCCATGGCGTTATTTATGTATATTTGATAATTTCTCATGAACTTTTGGTACTTAATGAGCTTGAATTGCTTATAGGTTCACTTGAAGACACTACAGGCCCAAGCTCAAGATTCTATACACTTTGGGAGGTGAATACAAGAAAAGAAAGATTTTTAGCTAAAGTTCATGAAGTCAGCCGCACGTATAATATTCTGCGCCGCACTTTCCTTTGAAGCCTAAACTGCCGCACTTATAATATTGTGCGCCGCACTTTCTCCCAAAGTCCGAAGAATTAAAGTCTAATAAATGCTATCACATTAACTCCTCAAAAACCGCCGCACTTATTTGTAAGTGCGCCGCACTTCCAGTAAAAGCCATTCAATGCTATCGCATTAACACCCAAAGTCCGCCGCACTTTTACCTAAGTGCGCCGCACTTTGTACCCAAACTTTCCTATAAATTAAGGACGAATTTTCATCCTCAAAGCACTCATTCCTCACTATCTATCTCATTCTACAAATTATCCCACACACACATACTTC
>BQNB010051925.1:0-37489 GCA_026074375.1 Tanacetum coccineum
ATAGGCCCCCAAGTCTCAAAATAAGCCAGAAATTTGGGGCTTATGAAATATAAGCCCAAATCAAATTTGATTTCAGCTTATATTTCATAAGCACCACTTTTCTGGCGTATTTTAAGACTTATAGACTTATATAAGTTTATCATATCATAATAAACTTATATAAGCCCACAAGTCTCGAAATAAGCCGAACAATTAGAGCTTATGAAATATAAGCCCAAATTAACTTATGTTTCATAAGCCAAAACAAAACACCCCTTTATACGTTTCTTTTTTACAATAAGCAAGAACAGATAAATTACAATAACAAATGACACATTATCTAGGAAATATTTGAGTGCTCGGCAATTATGCTTATTCGGAAGGTAAACAAAATCGCCAAATCCTATAAGGAAACTAAAGAACATATATATAATCAATCATAAGTAGATTGGCTAACCACCACCAAGGTGACCTAGTAGTCAACGTCGTGATGACCTCACAAGGTTCAAATCTCACTAGATAAACATCTTGGGGGTGGTCATGGAAAGGGTTCGGATATGGTCACAGGATACCCCAGTTTGGTCATTTATACCTAAGTCAAAGAGTCACCCTCCCCAGGTCGTCAGTTGAATCATAAGCCAGATTGGTTCTAACAAGCACAGAAGTAGTCCCACTATTCGACATAAATCTACGCAAAAAAACAAGACAATACAGCAAAAAAAAAACTAACATTTTCACGATCCAAATGTCTGAGAAGCTTAATCTCGCGAAGCGTCCGCTTAGCATCCATATAATTATCAAAAGTATTTGCAATCTTATTAACCGCAACCATCTCATTCGTCTCAACGTTCAACATCGAACTAATCAAAAAACACAAACCAAAACCTTAAAATACATGATGTGGTACAACATGATAAAAAAAACATAAGTACACAACATACCATACGATACCATAAGCACCACGACCAATAGGCATGATAGGAGGACGATACTTATTCGTGATCTCAAAGTCATTTCCAAAAATGTTGTAACGAATAAACTGACCACCGTAAATTGGTTCTGCAAGAAAATCTGTGTGCTGACACTCTGCCATTATTTTTGGAAACTGCAAATAATATTTTTTTCAGTGTTGTAACGAGACTAACATATATACATTCAATCTTCAAATGCAACAATTAAAATGAATTGCTTATAGTATTTAAATAACTTCAAATGAATTGCTTATAGTATTCAATCTTCAAATGCAACAATCATAAAACAATTAAATAAAACATAAATACCTGTATGTTTGAGATTTGTGGATGCGTTAGGCCGTCAGTCACCAAGAAATTTGTCAAACCTCTTTGTCAAAAACAATATATACGACAAACCTAAAAACCCTAGCAGAAGTCCATATTTGAATTGGACTTGGAGATAAACAAACTGGGCCTATCAATTAATACTGGTATACAAAATTTTGGTGCCCCAAAATAAGAATTGCCCCTCTTCCCATGCACATATTGCAAATGCCGATATTCAGGCATGCTATACGTGTATGGAAATAAAGTTATAATGTTTTTATTTTATTTTTTGGTAAAAGGTTTCCCCGGTAAATATATTACACCAAAAAACGTTAAATTACATAGAATAAGGGTGAAGTCCCTTATCTCAGTCCATAAATGGACATTTACAAGCAACTACGTATTACTAACAAACTCCATACATAAGAAAGACACACCAATCTTATGACTACCCAAGAAAGTAATAAAAACTTCCTAACACGACTAATATGCGGAAATCATATTGATTACAAAAAATCAACATTTGCTCCGGTAATCATTCATTTGAGCCTCGCCGTCCGTCATAATGTCCAAAACTTCATCATCTTAGAAACAAACTGTAGCATAAACCATCTTAGGCACATATTATTTCCAAGAACTTACAAATAGCCTTCGCTGCTAACTTCTATAGAAACTTCCCAAGAGACAACCATGATCATACCAGGACGAGCAGATTGTAAATACTATATCACCCTAAACAAACCCTGAAATTAGGGTTTTATATCAATGATAACCATATCATGGTGAGTTCACCGTTGTACATCAAATCCCACAGCAACAATCCATGCAACAACTTCCAAACACATTTATATTGTTTTTATATCTAGTCATTTTCATTATTTAATTCTCTCATTCGTTTGTGTTTATGATATTTCTTTTTTTAAATTGACGTTTGTATGTCTATAACGGCTGTTGGGTTGTTCACTTAAGAGGAGAGCGATCGTTTTTTACTAAAAAAATATTGTTGTGTCTATTAATTATATCTATAGATGTACTAATTTGATTGGTTGATTTAAAAAATTATTGGTGGAATTTGGAGAGAAAAATACATAAACACATCCACTATGGTAAAGCTTTTGTAAATGTTTATAATTGATTAATGTCATTAATTCATAAACTTTTTGATTGTATAAACCTATTTTCACTATACTTAAATTTCTTAAAGCTTTGTAAGAGGAGTCGGTACCCAGGCGTTTTGGGCTGGCGCTAAGCCAATAACCCAACTTTTTCTCGCGCCGTGGCTACCAACCAGCACCAAAGGTATTTCCTTTTTTTTGAAATTCTAGACGTTGGCAACGGATATACAGCCGTTTTTTTTGCAATTAATACCCACTTTTTTCAAATTTTTACCCCTTAAAAATTCTAAAAATAGCTCCTTATTTTACCAAACTTTACACACACATCCAATATCATTTCTACTATAAAAATATTATTTTTTCATTAAAAAAAATCACTATGGATCCCAACTCTACCAAAAAAACCATCGTTGAAAAAACGATCTTTATTTTCAAGACGATGCGGAGCGATACACGCATAGTTATGAAGCTTGTGAATAATTTCTAGGTATGACAAATCAAGAAGCCAGGGGTTCAGGCTCGGGTATTAAGAGGACGCGGACATACATTCCACGTGAACGAGAGGAGGCGGAACAACGCCTACTCGACGACTATTTTGGCAATGATGACACTCCTCCTAAATATCCGCAAGACAACTTTAGGCGAAGGCTTTACATGGGAAATATTAAAGAAAGGATCATAAATACCCAACACTAATGTTAGAAGCATTTGCGGGTCAAAAATTATGGAATTGGCATGCATATTTTGGGGTTTCGAAGGAAAATAATGACCTTAATGTGTTATATGGTTCTCCTTTATTTGATGATGTTCTTGCTGATACGGCTCCGGAAGCTCCATTTGTAGTGAACGGAAGAACATACAAGAAAGGTTACTATTTAGCTGATGGTATTTATCCAACATGGTCTATGTTTGTCAAGACATTTTCTATTTCAAGGGATGAAAAAACCTTGAAGTTTAAAAGAGTTCAAGAAAGTGCAGGAAAATATATGAACGAGCTTTCGAAGTTATACAATGTAGTTGAGGAATTATACGACAACCGGCACCTGGTGTAACATTTCTCAATTTCAGGTCATTTTACGACTCCTATTATTCGTCAGTATTTATTTTGGTCCGATACGCGTTTACTTTTAATTTAACTTTTAAGCTAAATCGCGTAGACTAGAAATAATCATTTAACGTAAACGGTCACCAAATAAATTAAGGTTTACGTCAAACAAGTGTTATATAATTATTAAGAAGATAATTATTAACTTTGCGTATTTTATTTTTATTGGTCACGTAAAAGGCTTACGTCTCACAATAAAATACACTTAGACACACCCCGGAAATACCTAGACTTACATAGACTCAAACCAATACCCACTTTTAAACCTTAAACACAAAATTAAATCAATTCTTGTGTTAATACCCCACTAGGGTCGGTTATGAGGACAAAAGCACCTAGAAATCTTCTTAATGATCCTAAAGTACATGTACAAATCCTATGTAATTAAACCTTGTACAACATGTTCCTAGATTAAGCTAATACACAATAGTTAATAACCATTTTGGCTCTCTTTTCTCTTGGATGCCGCGGCAACATGCATGTATGTACACAAATCCATAAGATTTCCATAATCTTGGTAAATCTTGTACCAAAACCTTGTAATTAAGAATGGTACTAGGTTGTTTTAACAAAACCAATGTGAGACATCTAAAAACCTTCAAAACCACATTAGGACTCGTTTTTTGGTTTAGTTTTGGGACAAGAAAACCTAACTAGATTCTATGCCTATAAATACTCACTCACATTTACCTTAAACACTCTTGAAAAACTCATAAATACTCTCTCAAATAAACCATCTTTATCTCTTCTCTTATTTCGGGTCATAAACCACGATAGACACTCTCACAACTCATTCGAACCAAAAGTAGGTGCCAAGGTCATCATACAAGAAGAATACACGAGCCAAGATTGGGTTAATTAGTAAGCTTTAAAGCTTAGAGTTAACATACATTTGGGTATAACACGTCGGGTTGTCATTCTACGCGCTACACGACACATTCGAGACTCTAGGACTCTTGTAAGTCGCATTCGAGCTTGTACATTTCGTATTATAAAGATTTATTTGATTTCTAGTCATATAGGTCACGTTAATATGTGATTAGCAAATCTACATGGGCGTGAACATGCATGGTTCAACCCATGCATGGTTCACGTACACATAAATACATTATATCTGATCTTGTATGGTGCTAGATTATAATGAAACATGTAAAAGGAGGTCTAATAACAAACAAAAGCTTAACATTTTCGTTTAAATGCACGTGGACACTAACTCTCACACACTAATTCTTCGAAATTAAAACGTAAACTTTACATGAAACCTTAATGGCGAGGCTTGGGAAGGAGTGCACTAGCTTAGTAAACGCTTGCATGTGTTAAACATAAACCATAGTAAGAACTAATAAGCTCAACGTGTTCAGCTTATGAGTTATCACCACAAACCCGAACCATGAGCACCCACAATGGACACATATGTCCACTGTTGGGCTGAAAGCCCACAAAAGGGTCAACGTGGCTTATGGCTTAGCTTATTTTGGACTAAGTGCTTAAAACGAGGGCTTGGGGGCTTACCAAACCTTAACGAAACCTTATAAAATCCTTAATAAACTAAACAGACCCTAAATGAGCCTATTGGGCCCGACAGCCCACGTACGAACCAAACGGGCCCAACAGCCCGTTAGTAGGGACCCATGGCTTATTATTGAGCTCACTTGAACTTATTGATAAGTTGAGAACTCATTTAACTTCGTTGGATAATGGGGCACACGAAATAAAACCTATCGGGCCACTAATGGGCTTAACGAGCCTTAGCAAGGCCCAATACAGGCCCAACGGCCAAATAAGCTCTAACAGCTTATTAGGGAAACTAAAACAGAAAGTTAGGACTTATTAGAAGTCAAGGAAGCTATTGGACCTAAAGGGATCAAGCCCAAACACTTAAAATACTATTCGGACTCATATCGGGCTCAAAAAGCCCATTACCGAGGCTTAATAGCTTATTGAACGAGCCACACAATAAAAACAGCTTAACAGATCCTATAAGTGCTTATTGAGATAAGAGAATAAGTTGGATCATATGAGAAACCCAAATGGACCTTTTAAAAACATTTCGGGTTAAGATTGATGGGCTAACAAGCCCAACAAACTCGAATAAGCCCAAATAAGCTCATCCGAGCATATTAATAAGCCAAACAGTTCCATATAGTTGAAATAAGCTTAAAAAGTACTTTTGTACCCTTAAAATCTTAAATGGACCATTCATTAGCTTAATGGACTTTTACGAGTCCAATAAGGCCCAATAAGCCAAATTAAGCTCATCCGAGCTTATTTATAAGCCGACCCAGCTTATATGGCTTATTGGAGTCCATTAAAACCAAATTCCACTTGCTAGAACTTAATTGGACTTAAAATGTGACTTTTTCAAGTTAAGGGATTAAAAGTGTTAATTTTGAAACTCGAGGGTTGAAACTGCCATTTCACTGTTTTGGAAGTTAAAGGACTATTTTTGACATTTCTAAAACTTTAGGGGCTCTTGGATCATATAAGGACCTAAAGTGTAATTGTTAAAAAGTTAAAGGACTAAAAGTGTAATTATGGAAACCTGAGGGTTTAAAATGTAAATATTATACTTTCATAAACATAAGGACTGTTTTTGTAAATATAAGAAACCTAAGGGTATTTCATGAACAAAGGTGATTTTAATAACCACTTATCATCCCGGACGACTTAATAAATATGAATATTTATTAATAATGGTTATACGTATACTAGAACGTGTGTGATCGTATACCTTCCCAAGAGCCAACAAGTGAATACAAATACAATAAACATGTACACCACCACACAAGTGATAACAGTATATATATAAACTAGCAAATTTATTGTGGTTTATGCATTGAGTCGTTAGCCTAAACTTGTAGACTAAGACTGGCCGTATTTACTTAGGTATTTGACGGTGTGATTCATTCGCCATACTTGGATATAATTATCATTTTCAGAGGACTATTTACTAAGGTGAGTTCATAGCCCCATGTTTTACAATTATTTAAATGATTTACATCTTTGGGGTGAGAACATGCTTTGTTTTACAAATTGGACGCAAGTGTACATTTTATACTATGATTACGTGTTTGCCTAAGTAGCGATAACCCACTGAGCCCTTTATCATGAACTGTCAATTACTAGATTGTGAGCGCGAATGTTATAAATAGATCTATTTGGGATTGACATCCCCGTTTGGGTGAGTAGCGCTCACTGTGCCGGGTTGCCGGACAACAAACGTATACCATGTCGGATTTGGGATGTTGCGGGTTAGAACATCATTCACGGGCATTTATTGGCAATTTATTGCATTCATACATGTCGAGCTTCAGTGTCATGAGCTTAGGAAAACGTAATTACTTTTTATGATGTTTGCATCTGTTGCTTAATCATACACTTGGAAATCTTGCGGTCCTACTATTGATTTACATAAACCTATGAATTCACCAACTTTATGTTGACGTTTTAAGCATGTTTTCTCATGTCAATAAGGCACGAGGTGCTCAGATACATTGGGGGTCACTTTTGAAGAAAGTCAATACTAAAAATTTGGGTCGTATTATATTTTGGGAACATTTGTTATAAACCGAAATCTTTACCTTTATTGTCGAACAATTTGAAGCCATGAGCTTATGTAATGAACAAGTATTTTGTTAATCCAGTGTATCTTTTTGAAACGACACGTTTAGTGGTCGTTCTCACATCTTGTGCTATTGATCTATGAAGTAACGCCCTTGAATATTCAATATTCCGCTGCTACCCAGATTTGGGGGTGTTACAGTCACGATTCCGTACATATAAAGAACAAGCGAAATGGAATTAAAATGAATAAGTTATGCTTTTTACGAGTTTTATATAATTACATATATAAAAGTAGTTTTATATATTTTACAAAACCTGTAAATGTTACTGTTCATTAGTAATAAAAATATTATAAATGTGATATTTTGATAGATTTTCTTATTAGGAAGCCATGGATATAAATAACATGTAAAACGGAGTTGAAACGATAAAGATATAAGGTTTATAAAACCGTATGCACTGTTTTTACTTTTATGCACTATTTTCATAAAACAATTAAACCATTTATATAATATCATTATATAAACAATGAAAATACTAAATCAAGTATTATTAACAAATAATCAATTGTTGGACAACAGTAATATTTTCTTTACGGATACGAATACTTGAACATTTAATTAACAAGCGTGACTTAAACATTGTTTCAACTTTTTAAATTAAACAAAAACTAGTAGGTGGTGATGTAACTCTATAACTTACGACGTTGTATTTATATTAAATACATTATACTTATACGACCTATAATTAATTAGGTTGCATTCCGGATCGTTGTGACAATTACTTTGTTGATTTTGTGATAATCACTACTTTCACTTGAGGTGAGTTTATAGCCCATCTTTCACTTGTTTTATATTTACTTTACAAATCTCGGGGGATAATACATGCTCGTTACAATTTGTTTACATATTCATTTACAATCTCTTTTACATACTTGATTGCATACTTCATTTCGTAACTCATCTATATACTCGGATACATGAAAGTTTATAAACTCATATACATGATTGACTACAAACTCGGATACATGAACGTATACAAACTCATTGCATGATTGATTACAAACTCATTTACACACTCATTTTCATATATCGCTGAGAGATACAATACTTGTTTTCACTTATGGACGCAACAACTTTATTTTGATGATTACGGATTAGCTTAGGTTGCATAAACTGTTAATTACTCGGAGGGTAAGCGCGAATGTTATAAAATAGATCTACTGGGGAATGACAACCCCCGTTTAGGTGATTAGCTATCACTGGTGTCGACATACCGAGCCAACAAACGTTATTCCATGTCTGATCACGACTGGCTTGGAGCCTCAGGGCCAGCACAACATACACACGAATTCCTACCGTGCCTTGAATAAAGTGGCATACATTTAAGTCTACGTCACAGTTTCATAAACTTAGAGGTATAATCATAATCACACATGGTGAATATTGTATTGGATACAATGGCCATGCATACTTTACAAAATCTCGGATTTCAACATTTTAATAAACGCATTTCATGTGGTTTTACGTACTTTAAAAACCTATATATCTAAGTTTATGCGTTGCAAGTCTTGAATGGGCGGGATTTGTAACACACTAAGTTTATATATATAGTTTTGTGATTTCAACATTTATACTTTCATTTTTGTGACTTTTATAAGGATTTAAATGGTCATACACACTTTACAAATCTTTGATCCAACATTTACATTTGCATAAACCTACGAACTCACCAACTTTATGTTGACACTTTTAAGCATGTTTTCTCAGGTGAATTAGATGATTGGCTTACTTAATGTGCATTGGAGTTTAAACAATACAAGATTACTATTCAACGACATTTAGAGGTCGTTCTCTCGCATCTTGTGCAAAGGTACTCATGAAGTAACGCTCCCGGACAATATTCCGCTGCGACCCAATTTGAGGGTCTTACAGAAAAAACATATTGAACTCGCATATTGTGTACAACATTATATTAATTAGTAAATTTGAACAACATCAACATCAACACTTATGTGAGTTAAACAAAGTTAAATCTTTTATCCAACAAAATCTTTACAAAATATTAATCGAATTAATCAATGTTTTAATACGGTTTTATAATTAACCCGGTCGAGCCACTAGGTCACGGTTCAACCGGGTTTTTCAGCAACATCCGGCTACCGGTCACCCGATCGGTTCATGGTTCAAGAGATCGGGTCAACCCGGGGTTTAAAACACTTATATATAATACATAATGAATATTTTTTGTAAGATAACGTGCATAATTATTAGTTTTACTAATATCAGAATTACAAAGCATTAAACACAGGAAATTTTTCATATGCCTGTATATTAAACAAAAAACTTAGTACGTACTAAACGAAAAGAAAAAAATGTAATTCTTCCGAACCCATCAATGAATAGCTAGAATACTCATTTTCTTTATTTATGATATTTTATGTATTTCATTGTTTTTCTATTTGGTTGTACAACATGATTTTAGACCGACAATGCAAAATCCACCAAAAGGTTTTCGGGTAGATTTGGGATGTGATTAGATACCGTTAAATCTTTGTTTGAAAGTAAAAAATTGTTTACGTTTGTTGTATTTAAAAATATAAAGCTAGGGGTATAAAGTTTAAGGGGTTATGTTATTCCATTTTATTAATTTATCACATGTATACACGGGTTTAAATACGGCTAAATTATTATTGACACACAACAATGTAATTGACAAACATGAGGATTAGCATTCTTTGTTTAATATGATAGAAAACATTTATTATAACCGTTACAATTGTTTAAATTAAGATAAATTCGCATTCATAATTACTGAAATAATGGTAAACAAGACCTTCAATGTGTAGAAAAGATAACAACAATTGCAAAATTAACACTTAATTAAAATTTAATGTTTAAACTCCGTGCGTGTACGGGTATTAAAACTAGTATAGATATAGATGAACAAGTTTAAAAATGTATAAATGTAATTATACTTTTTTCCTTTTTTTTACTCAACTTGAAAACACATTTTTTTTTATTTCACTTCATTTCAACTTGAGAATATGAAGTAAAAAATATTTTTCTTCTTTTTTTTTCTTGCTTTTTTACCTATTACTTCTGTCTCCACCAAAAAAAAATCGAGAGCGCAATCAATAGTGTTTATGGTATCAATTTAGGGCACAATAATTCAGCAAAATATTAAAATACTTATCAAAGTCCACTGATACACGTTACACTGGTGAGCTTATACAACTGGTTTATAGGGGTGGCCTGACCCGATACAAAATTCGAAACCGACACGAAAATTAACAGGTTGAGGTTGATTTAAACAGATTTCAGATCAGGTTTGGGTCAACCCATCTAATCCGTTTATTAAACAGGTTATGTTCTGGTTGGAAATAAATTATGCGGGTTGACCCGTCAACTCGTGTCGACCCGCAAACCCGATTAACTTGTTTAGTTCATGTAATGTGCCAACTTTTGTATATAAAACGGGTTAAATGGGTTAATCCGAAACTTGTTTAACCTATTCAATTGTGTAACCTATATAACCCGTCAACCCAAGTATATATACGAATTAAATGAGTCATGTTCTAGTTATGTGTACACTGGTTAAGGTTATGTGTAAACAGGTTAGAGTTGACATAGTTAATCTGATTATTTAAATGAGTCAGGTTCATGTTAGGGTTTTTTTTTACCCGCCAACCCGAAGCTGACCCAAATTGCCACCCCAAGCTTAAATCTTATAAGTTATAACTATTTTTCGCCGGATAAAAACATTCCTTATTAAGAAAAATGCATTTTACAAGACAATTTTACTTTTTAATAATTACTGTACTTAGTATGGACAATAAGAAAAATAAACAATAAATCATTCACAAATGCATCAAACAGTCAATCAAGGTTCAACAACAGTAGCGTTTTTAACCTTCTAAGCTCAAAACTGTTACATGTATAAGCCTTTTAGAATTTCACATGAAAATCATTCATATACATGCTGATATAAAAATCGAACCTTATAATCAACTACTGAGCTCAAAAACTGTATTAAAATTCTTAGTTTTATAACCGAGTCTTTTGACAACTGTGCTAATATTAAACGATAGAGGACTTCTATTTCACTGTGATTCAAGTTTTATATGAGCATTTTAAGGTAACTGAATTCCATTAATTAATTGATTATCTAGATAATTACAATGTACCTTAAATTCTCTCAAAATTGGTTTCTAACTCTTCCTACTGCCGTCTTCTATGTCTACCCACCACGACCCACAAACTTGTTTCCTCCTTATGTGCACTGACGTTGGTTTAGTGGTATGGCGTTGGCCACCACTCTCACAGCCATGTTTTTTATGCAGGAAACACAAATCGATAAACAACACCACCATCAAACATACTTATTTTGAGGTTAAAAGTATATAACCTGATTGCTTCTAACCACTCTCTCCCTCTCCTGTTCAATATTTTCAGGCGGCAACCTTTTCATCTTTTTCCTCATAGCTATCGCCTCTGCATCCCACTCATCTTTAATCTTAACATCTATGCCACCATTAAGCAACGGTCGTCCCTTATTTTTCTGTGCCATATCTAACTCTCGACCCCACCCACATTCAACCCTGACCTTCGCACCTTCACTAGGTTTATTAGTAGGTGAGCACTCATCTTCAATCTTAGCAGCATCAACAGCATTGGTGGTTGATCTTTTGCTTTTGAGAACCTGTGTCAGATTCAATATTCCTTCTTTCTTGTCGTACTTAAAAAAACAGATATCACCATCCGATAAGTTGCAATGTCGTCGGAACTTAGACCATCCGGCTGATAAGCTGTGTTTGGTTCTGACACTCCGCTCAATTAATATCCCCAATGTCCATTCGTATCCTTCATGATCCTTCATCTTTATAATGCTTTTATTTTCTAGTCTCGCTGCCTTCACAAATGCCCTCGGCAACACCTACAACACATGTCAAACAGAATATACATATTCGTACTTGCAGACATAGAGCATAGAGGTAGCTGGATTGCATTTTGAAAGCAAACATATGATCTACAACAAACATAATCAGATAATTTGTTTGACACGTAAACTACACCCTTTGACAAAAACACATTGCAATGAGAGTATATGAGTGTTTGGATGGTCATTGCTTTATGAAGCTCCAATAAGTGTATAATAACTAGTTGTTTGACAAATTATGATCATTTAATAACTTGATGGTAGATACTAGACTGATTTGAAGAATATTTTCTTGTATATAGTCCTAAAATAGTCAAATATCAGATTCATTTAATGTTCAGAGCTAATTATTTGACCTTGAAATAGTCAAATATCAGTTCAGTTACCGAAGAACACAACCATAAATGCAAAATCAAACATCCAATGTCATATCACCAGTAATGCAACATAAAAGAATAGTCCCTAGGATGAAATGATCATTTCCTAGATATGGTAAAGATTTCTATAGAACAATATGCAACTATTTAGTTAAAAGTCAATAACATGGCAATAAAGGCAAACCCATCTTCTACTTAATAAATGAATGGAGTAATCTGTAAAATTAGGCAGTCTTGTTTGTCTATATTGGTATGAGAAATACCATGTCCACTAAAAGTTTACCTCTATTGGCATTATACCTCTATTTGGTAGTAACTGCCAAAAGAATGAAATAAATCATTGGGACTAAGGGTCTGTTTGGTACCGAGAAATGCCGAGAAATGTCACTTGAGAATTGGAAATATGGCAAAATCTCTTGTTTGGTACACTAGAGAAAAGAGGGGATGGAAATATTTTATTTCTCGAGAATACAAATCCTTTGTAATATGATTTCCATCCATTTTAGAATGGAAATGGAATCTTCAAAAACTAAAACACGGAGAATTCAATAATTTATAGGTCAAGATGTTAGGTATAAAAGTAAATGGCACGTGACATGCACATTTAGAAAAAATAAATTGAAACACACTTCAGATCTAGCTCTATATCTTTTGGCAATGGAGCTCCTCTTTTCATTATTCAACTGTTTCTTCTCCAATTCAAAGCTTGTTTAATTTGTGTGCTTTCCAACATAATCAATATACATATTTCTAGATTCTTGGGTTTTGGGTTTGTGAAATTTTTTATAAATAATTTTATGGGAATTGTTCTTTTATCTTTTGCAAAATGTCAAGTTAAAGTCCTCGATTCACCAAGTCAAAGATTTTGGCGATTTTTGTTTTACCAGATTTGTTTAAAACGTTTTCATACTCATTAATTTATTTGAGTTGTAACTTATCTAAATGGATCCACTATCCACTATATAATTCAAAATTTTTTTTCTAATTTTGATCTCACTCTTTGATGCAATTTGGTAAATTTTTTGGGGTTATTCTAACGTGGGATAGTAATTTTCATGTGGATTTTTATTTTTATTTTATTTTTTTTGTCTAATTTCTCTGTATACTCTCTTTGGCAACCAAACACTAGAATCTAAATAAATTTCTCCACTAATTCCATTTCTCTCCATTTCTATTCTCTACTTCATTTCTAATCTTTGCAATTCTCTCTACCAAACGTACCCTAAGAGTCTAGCAAAATCCATAGTTGGTGAGATTTGTTTGACTTTTTACTTGTAATAATCTTTTGCACGGATAATCACCGTCAAGGTGGCTTAGTGATAAGAAATCTGATTTCTCACAAGATGTCATGAGCTCAAACTCAAACTTCAAACCTCACTATGCATACATTTTTTTTGGGTGGCCAGAGAGTAATAGTCGGAAACGATCAGGGCCACACGGGTCATTATGTATACATCTAGGGGTGGACACAAAATGGGTCGGAAATGGTCACGGGTCACTATGTACACATCTTGGGATGGACAGGGAAAGGGTCAGAAACGGTCACGGGATACCCTAATTAGGCCATGTACTTCTAAGTCAAAGACACCCTCCCCGAGTAACCTGAAGGAGAAAAACCTCCTCCAGTCAATCCATTTACTTGTAGCCTCTCAATAATGATTTATGCAAATAGTGGTTTCTGCCTTAATGGCCGGATTGTGGATTTTGCAGTTTACTCTAATGACTGCAATGACATCTTCAGTTGATAAATCTAGAGGTATAACTAACCTACTTTGTGATATAAAATGAAAAGATTCACCTAATAAATAAAAGTCATTGATAAGAATTACCATAGCAAATCGGTTGGAATTCTTTGAAATAACCTTCTGAAAGCAAAGATGTCCATCTCCCATAACTTCATCCACAACATCATGACCATTATCTACAAAAATAACATCAATTTATATTTACACAATGCATGTATACATATAAACCTCAAACATAAAAACAAAAAATACCCAACTGGATTTTATTTTAGGGAGATTTTTTTCACACCCATCTGCACCAAAAAAAGTAACTTGAATTGTATAGGCATCAACTAGCCAAAAGACAACAATATCCCTTTCACACAATTTCACATCTTTAGCTAAATTTTCCCATCCATTAGCAAAACAATAATCTTCACCAATCTTTTTTATCTCCACACTCCATGAATAATCCCCTGATGCAGTCTTCAATGTTGGATTCCTAGACATTTTCTTGGAATGGGTCTCCACAAATGCACTAGGCAATGCCTTCAAGAAAAAGAAAAAAAACATTAGTACAATCTAAAATCATTAAAAAAAAAAAAGGTTACAGGCCCTGTGCGATCGCGCACTTCTGGTGCAGACTTACTATATGAGGGGAGGAAGGGTAACGAATGACTTTGAAAAAGGAGAGGGGGTCTTCTTGGGGTTGGCTAGTGGTAGAACTAGCCATTTGCAATCAATTGAGGATGATTTGAGTGTTTTTTTAATAAAGAAAATAAAGGATTTAGGGTTAGATTGGATGACAGAGATGAAGTGTTGAAAAAACAAAAACTGAAAAAGTAATATGTTCGGTTTCCGAACTAAATATAGATTGTACTGTGTCATCCATGTGACTAGACATATTAATTTCTTTTTACATAAAATAAATTTTTGTCACATGAAAAAGTTTGAATCATTATCTCAGAATTATTTTAGTAAAATAATCTTATTGGAAAAATTGAATCAGTCAGGTTCTCCTATTTTAATAAGTGGCAAAGCATTTTTATTAAACAATTGAAAGTCAAAATTATAAAAAAAACAAGTCAAACCTTGATAGATTTTGTGAAGAAATAAAAAATAAAAAAATATAAGTGTCAAATTTATAAAAACAATAACTTAAAAAATAAGTCTGTAATAAAATTTACTAGTTAAAATTTAAATAAATTATATAGATTTAAATGTAAACTTATAAGTTTATATGTATTTTAATAACTTTAAAAAATAAAAATTCTCTCGGTCCTATTTTTATTGTCCACGTTTTTTTCATTTTGGGGTGTCTCAATTTAATTGTTCACTATCAAAAATAGATAGGGAAGTTTGATCAAGTTTACTATATTACTCTTGTTTCAAATTATTATTACAAACTTTAAAAAAGAATTTAATTAATTAGCTAAGAGTAAAACTGTTATTTTGTCAAAAAGTATGAAAGAGAAAGCTGTAATAAATGCATTTTTCTTAAACTGTGTTTTTTTTTTTTGTCGGGAGACAATAATTTTAGGACGGAGGGAGTATCACGTTAAACTTTATACCTACTAGACTTTATATTTTAAAAATACAACATATATGTTGTTTTAATAATACAAGTATATACATTGGATTATAAATATCAAAATGAAAGCACGAGTAATTGTGCATGTAATAAACACACGAGGTTGTTATTATTTTTTGTGAGTTTAGCCCTTGCGTACACGGCTTTTAAAAATTAAGTAAGGCTAAATTATTATTAACATAAATATAAATGTCAAATGTAAGCATGAGTTAATGTGATATAAAAATAAATATGCATGATTGTAACAACTCATTTAATTCCTAGTTAAAGTATTAAAGTATATACACTATAAGGAAATATGGAAAAACATTTTCTAAAAACTTTATATTTTTAACTTAATCAACGGTCATTATATGATATTAAACTCACATATTGTGTATAACATGATATTAATATTTATGTTCAAACAACATTTAACTCAACACGCATGTCAGTTAAACAAAGATAAATATATTAATTAAACAAAAATCTATACAAATTATTTTTTGATATTAATGCATAATGAAAAATTCTATATAAAAACTCGTGTATAACTATTAACCTATATCCTAAAGAGCATGACACAACACGACAAATTAGGCACGGTCATTTGACAGGCTTATTTTGGCCCAAGGTTCGGCCCAATCTACTTCAACTCATTTTCATAACTCCAGTCTATAACCTCCCAAATTCTTCAGGTAGCGCGATATTGTTTATAAAAAGTATTGTTCCATATGCTTCTAGAAAGAGTCCACGCCCCATTTTTCTTATTCTTTTCTTTCTTCCATTTGACTCTATAACGTAGTTCCCGAATCATCTACATCCGTCACCGCCTCTAAAATTCCTCCAGCCTCCCACCAAAGAAGGTATGATTACTTTGTACTAAAAATGGGATTCAAATGAAAAGATCGTTTTGATTGAAACATATTACCAGGTTTGAATTTTTTTTTATCCATATCATCAGTTTGAATTTTTTTTATCCATAGTGGTTGTTAATGTGTGTTGCAGGTGTTATCCAAACACTTGAGGCGAAGGAAAGACATCCTATTAACCAAAGGGCCAGACATTCACTTGAACCTGTGAGTTGTCTTCTTGCGCTGTTATGTTTGTGTTCAAGGATGGATCAACAAACTATTCTTTTGTATATCTAAATAAATCATGATTAAATTTTAGTTTCGAATATTGGGTATTGTTATAGTACGTAGTTTGATATGAAAGCTCTGCATCTTTATATAAAATAAAATCTTCAACAAATTTTATTTTATGAGAGCCAAGAAGTGAAAGTTTGTTATGTATATTTTTAACCAGGTGTTTGAAAATAGGAACGAATATTTGGTTCAAGAGGGGAAAAAAGTAGTGAGATTATCACTAATGTACATTTTTGCTATTATAGAATCATTAGGTAAGCCACCCGCGATAAATTCTTCTTTCGGTAAACTCCACATATATACTACAGAGTTCATTGGCAGGGCCAAACATAGGGGTGTGTGGTTTTTGTTTAGTTTATGAATGTCACTTTAAATAGTTATTCATTAAGACTACATGTGGTTTGTAAATCAGCTTAGAAATTAATAGCATCTAAGCGAATGTTTTTCGTATAGATTCACACACCAGTTATATATACGTTACGACTTTAGTTTCTGTTAATATTTTTTTAGTAGTTGTTCAATTGAATTCGAGTCAGTAATTGTGCAATTTATTAATGAGTACACACTAATTTTAATATATTTTTTGCAGTCAACAACTGTCGGTTGCGACGGAAGCTAATGCTTCCAGTAGTCGAACACCTGATTGGGGGTGTGGTTGCTTTGCAAACTTATGTGTACTTTTATTCCTGTGTTTGGTACCATATGTGAGTTACTTACGGTTTCTGCCACAATTGATTGTGGGTGCCAGGGTGTAGTCGGAAAAAGGTAAACCCGGCCTAGTGTCCCGTCCAATATAGTCGCCGCTAAGGTTTGTACGTTTTTTTTTAATTCGTTTCAAGTATATTTTGTCAACCTATCCTTTTGTTTAGTTTGGTAGTTATTTACTTTTTAACGGTATTCGCTTTTTTAGCTAGATATTAACGCCTTTACTGAGTGGCGACCTGCGATACAAAGTAACGCCACTTCATCGCCACATCAAGGTGGGTCAAGGTATTTAGATTGCCGAGTTATTTTTACTGGTAATACTCAAATGCGATAGAAACGGATGTCGTTTTGGCCGGCCCAAAATTGTCTTCCACTGGGCCTAATATGTGTGCCTATTGATCCATGGTTTCTTTGGCACTGTTGATTTTAAATAAAAGTTATAGTTCTACACACGTTCTGTCACAATTACAGAATTTAAGGCATCTAAAATGGGGATGATCAGGCTAAGGACTTTTTACTAATTTTGATATGGGGTTGTATTGGTTATTGTGGACCTTTTTATTCAACTACCCGATGATTACTTCTTTTATGACCAAAATCAGTGAAAACCAAACCAATTAACCTCGGATATTACTTTTGTTAATTTTTAGTTTCTTTGTAATAAAGATTGAATCTTGATTTTGTATTAGTCAATATGAAAGATGGGTTGGATCTTATGAAATGATTTTGCCAAATCATGGTTTTGTTAGGAAAAACTGCTTTTAGGTGACGATCATATAAGAGAAATGGTCTTCTTCTATAGGCAAATCATTGCTCGTTTAGAGAAAACTTACAACGGTTTCGTTTTTTATGGTAATTATGTAATAGTATCATTTTAGTTATCACCTCTAGACTGGAGCCGGATCTTCTTTTATGTGATACAGATTGGGCTGAGCGAGAGGGTCCACGGGCAAAATGGTTGGTTTATTTCGCGGTTTTTTGTTTTTTTTGACATAGTAATAAAAGAGCCAAAAAAATTAGAAAGTGATGTGCTTTTTTGAACCCAGATGTTTACCGAAATTGATTGATGTGGTAAAGCACTTCGTTAGTTGTTTTATAAGAGAGGCAAAGTCATTCTTTCTTTTAGCGGCTTCAGTTTGGGAAAAAGGTATAAAAAATTGCTTTTCTTTGGATGCGAGTTCCTTTTTAAAGTGACGTGATAATTTTATTTTTTTTACATATTTTGGTTGCATTGATGTTGGATTGTATTTCTTTTGGAACTTAACAAGGATATACACCTGGAACAAATGGTATCCCGATGGTTCGTGCCTTTTGGATATAGAAGTTTGGAAGGAATTGACAGGAAAACTCACATATTGATTAGCCTTTTTTTCTTAAAGTACCAAGCCCAAACCACATTATATTTCAGTACTTCATCCACGATATTATAAAGAAATACATTGTACTCCTACTCCATACCAATCATTTGCAGTAGAGGATTGCAATTTAGACAACTGTTTCAGGTATTTCATACTAAAATTCTTACATATTTATGTCGTGTATTTTTATGTATGTGACATTATAATTAAATAATTGTTTGTTATAATTCTTTGATTCTTTCTTTAAATGTCAAATGTAAGCATGAGTTAATGTGATATAAAAATAAATATGCATGATTGTAACAACTCATTTAATTCCTAGTTAAAGTATTAAAGTATATATAAGGAAATATGGAAAAACATTTTCTAAAAACTTTATATTTTTAACTTAATCAACGGTCATTATATGACATTAAACTCGCATATTGTGTATAACATGATATTAATATTTATGTTCAAACAACATTTAACCTCAATACGCATGTCAGTTAAACAAAGATAAATATATTAATTAAACAAAAATCTATACAAATTATTTTTTGATATTAATGCATAATGAAAAATTCTATATAAAAACTCGTGCATAACTATTAATATCAAAAACCATTATACACAAACAAATTTATATATATTCGTATATATAAAAATTTAAAATAAATTTGATTAATATATGGTGAAAATCATGAAACTATAATACACGAAACATGAGACTTATATCTAACTCTATCTAATCATGCTTCAAAAACAAATACTTTACAAGTCAATTCAATTAACTGATATGGGTAGAAATGAGAAGTCAAGGAAAGTCAAACAAAAAAAGTCAAACAGTGAAAGTCAACATAGTTTAAACAACACAACCAACTATAACAATTTTTCTCACCATTTTTACAATTTACCAAATCATTGTATAAATACACTTATGTAGGATCCCTAGATCATTCCATTAATTAATCACAAGATCAATAGCACAAAAGATTAAACATTAAAGAACTTTTGATTGAAAGAAATAATAGTGGCTACAATCCCTAAAGATGAAAATTTTTATCCATAGTGGTTGTTAATGTGTGTTGCAGGTGTTATCCAAACACTTGAGGCGAAGGAAAGACATCCTATTAACCAAAGGGCCAGACATTCACTTGAACCTGTAAGTTGTCTTCTTGCGCTGTTATGTTTGTGTTCAAGGATGGATCAACAAACTATTCTTTTGTATATCTAAATAAATCAGATTAAATTTCAGTTTCGAATATTGGGTATTGTTATAGTACGTAGTTTGATATGAAAGCTCTGCATCTTTATATAAAATAAAATCTTCAACAAATTTTATTTTATGAGAGCCAAGAAGTGAAAGTTTGTTATGTATATTTTTAACCAGGTGTTTGAAAATAGGAACGAATATTTGGTTCAAGAGGGGAAAAAAGTAGTGAGGAGTATCACTAATGTACATTTTTGCTATTTATAGAATAATTAGGTGGTAAGCCACCCGGATAAATTCTTCTTTCGGTAAACTCCACATATATACTACAGAGTTCATTGGCAGGGCCAAACATAGGGGTGTGTGGTTTTTGTTTAGTTTATGAATGTCACTTTAAATAGTTATTCATTAAGACTACATGTGGTTGTAAATCAACTTAGAAATTAATAGCATCTAAGCTAATGTTTTTCGTATAGATTCACACACCAGTTATATATACGTTACGACTTTAGTTTCTGTTAATATTTTTTTAGTAGTTGTTCAATTGAATTCGAGTCAGTAATTGTGCAATTTATTAATGAGTACACACTAATTTTAATATATTTTTTGCAGTCAACAACTGTCGGTTGCGACGGAAGCTAATGCTTCCAGTAGTCGAACACCTGATTGGGGGTGTGGTTGCTTTGCAAACTTATGTGTACTTCTATTCCTGTGTTTGGTACCATATGTGAGTTACTTACGGTTTCTGCCACAATTGATTGTGGGTGCCAGGGTGTAGTCGGAAAAAGGTAAACCCGGCCTAGTGTCCCGTCCAATATAGTCGCCGCTAAGGTTTGTACGTTTTTTTTTAATTCGTTTCAAGTATATTTTGTCAACCTATCCTTTTGTTTAGTTTGGTAGTTATTTACTTTTTAACGGTATTCGCTTTTTTAGCTAGATATTAACGCCTTTACTGAGTGGCGACCTGCGATACAAAGTAACGCCACTTCATCGCCACATCAAGGTGGGTCAAGGTATTTAGATTGCCGAGTTATTTTTACTGGTAATACTCAAATGCGATAGAAACGGATGTCGTTTTGGCCGGCCCAAAATTGTCTTCCACTGGGCCTAATATGTGTGCCTATTGATCCATGGTTTCTTTGGCACTGTTGATTTTAAATAAAAGTTATAGTTCTACACACGTTCTGTCACAATTACAGAATTTAAGGCATCTAAAATGGGGATGATCAGGCTAAGGACTTTTTACTAATTTTGATATGGGGTTGTATTGGTTATTGTGGACCTTTTTATTCAACTACCCGATGATTACTTCTTTTATGACCAAAATCAGTGAAAACCAAACCAATTAACCTCGGATATTACTTTTGTTAATTTTTAGTTTCTTTGTAATAAAGATTGAATCTTGATTTTGTATTAGTCAATATGAAAGATGGGTTGGATCTTATGAAATGATTTTGCCAAATCATGGTTTTGTTAGGAAAAACTGCTTTTAGGTGACGATCATATAAGAGAAATGGTCTTCTTCTATAGGCAAATCATTGCTCGTTTAGAGAAAACTTACAACGGTTTCGTTTTTTATGGTAATTATGTAATAGTATCATTTTAGTTATCACCTCTAGACTGGAGCCGGATCTTCTTTTATGTGATACAGATTGGGCTGAGCGAGAGGGTCCACGGGCAAAATGGTTGGTTTATTTCGCGGTTTTTTGTTTTTTTTGACATAGTAATAAAAGAGCCAAAAAAATTAGAAAGTGATGTGCTTTTTTGAACCCGGATGTTTACCGAAATTGCTTGATGAGGTAAAGCACTTCGTTAGTTGTTTTATAAGAGAGGCAAAGTCATTCTTTCTTTTAGCGGCTTCAGTTTGGGAAAAAGGTATAAAAAATTACTTTTCTTTGGATGCGAGTTCCTTTTTAAAGTGACGTGATAATTTTATTTTTTTTACACATTTTGGTTGCATTGATGTTGGATTGTATTTCTTTTGAAACTTAACAAGGATATACACCTGGAACAAATGGTATCCCGATGGTTCGTGCCTTTTGGATATAGAAGTTTGGAAGGAATTGACAGGAAAACTCACATATTGATTAGCCTTTTTTTTCTTGAAGTACCAAGCCCAAACCGCATTATATTTCAGTACTCCATCCACGATATTATAAAGAAATACATTGTACTCCTACTTTATACCAATCATTTGCAGTAGAGGATTGCAATTTAGACAACTGTTTCAGGTATTTCATACTAAAATTCTTACATATTTATGTCATGTGTATTTCTATGTATGTGACATTATAATTAAATAATTGTTTGTTATAATTCTTTGATTCTTTCTTTAAATGTCAAATGTAAGCATGAGTTAATGTGATATAAAAATAAATATGCATGATTGTTACAACTCATTTAATTCCTAGTTAAAGTATTAAAGTATATATAAGGAAATATGGAAAAACATTTTCTAAAAACTTTATATTTTTAACTTAATCAACGGTCATTATATGATATTAAACTCGCATATTGTGTATAACATGATATTAATATTTATGTTCAAACAACATTTAACCTCAACATGCATGTCAGTTAAACAAAGATAAATATATTAATTAAACAAAAATCTATACAAATTATTTTTTGATATTAATGCATAATGAAAAATTCTATATAAAAACTCGTGCATAACTATTAATATCAAAAACCATTATACACAAACAAATTTATATATATTCGTATATATAAAAATTTAAAATAAATTTGATTAATATATGGTGAAAATCATGAAACTATAATACACGAAACATGAGACTTATATCTTACTCTATCTAATCATGCTTCAAAAACAAATACTTTACAAGTCAATTCCATTAACTGATATGGGTAGAAATGAGAAGTCAAGGAAAGTCAAACAAAAAAGTCAAACAGTGAAAGTCAACATAGTTTAAACAACACAACCAACTATAACAAATTTTCTCGCCTTTTTTACAATTTACCAAATCATTGTATAAATACACTTAGATGTTGTCATTTACATTTTAGCTATCAATTTGTATCTTCTATCTCAATCTTGTAACCATAACACCACATCTATCAAATACAACAAATCATTTCCTTCAATTTCGAATTGCTATTCTTTATCTTGCATTCCTGATTGTTGGATTTATCTTCTTCGTTCTTAACTGAACCTGGAAGTTCATAGCAATTGGTATCAGAACCTCTTTCTTGGCTAGATACATCAGTCATTCCATTACCATTCCAAGATTCCAACTATAAATATCGATATCCACCACCATAAACCATCATTTTCACTTTTCCGTTTTCCAATCCAAAATACGTACTACATTATCTCTCTCTTTCCGTTTCCCAATCTAAAACACGTTCTTGAGTCAGTTAGTTAGTCAGTTGAAAATCTTGAAATTCAGTTACAATTCTGTTAGTTTGTTATCAAATAGTTTATAGAGTTAAGTACATTTTTGGTCCTTGTGGTTTGATGCGTTTTTCACTTTTGGTCCAAAATTCAAAAAAGGTTTGGTTTTGGTCCAAAAGACATAGTTTCGTTCCACTTTTAGTCCAAAAGACATAGTTTCGTTACACTTTTGGTCCAAAAGACATAGTTTCGTTCCAATTTTAGTCCAAAAATTTTAGTCCAAATTTACGGAATTGGACTAAAAGTGGAACGAAACTATGTTTTTGGACCAAAACCAAACATTTTTTGAATTTTGGACTAAAAGTGGAACGAAACTATGTTTTTGGACCAAAACCAAACCTTTTTTGAATTTTGGATCAAAAGTGAAAACGCACCAAACCACAAGGACCAAAAATGTACTTAACTCTAGTTTATACCATGCCTAGTTAAACAAGGTCAAACACAAATACTCATGTGTTAGAGGACAGTGTTATAGCAGCTCTAAGGGACTCACTTATGGCTTCAATGAGGGAGGAAATGGATAGGCTCAGGGCTGAGTTGAGGAATAATGTTGGGGAGACTAATATTGGTACAATGGTCAGACCTAACAATAAGGGACAAAGCGTAATGCCATTCAGTAGAGTTACTAAGGTGGAATTCCTAAAATTTAGTGGAGAATATGTGAGGGGATAAATGTTTAGGTGTGAGCAGTTTTTCACCATTGATAACACTACAGATGAAGGTAAAATCAATCTGATCTCAATTCATTTGTATGATATTGCACTTATGTGGCATAGGCAGTTTATGAGGCTTATGAGAGATATTGTGACTTGGCCTATGTATAGAGAAGCGATTTTACAGAGATTTGGTCTTGCTTATGATGATCCTATAGCTGAGATTAAGAAATTAAGTCAGACTGGTAGTATACACTAGTATATAGATGCTTATGACAAACTATTGTGTAGATTTAAGTTACAACTTAAGCAATCTATGAGTTTCTTTACTGCTGGTTTACAAAGTGAAATTGAGTTAGCAGTTAGGATATTTAAGCCTAATAGTTTGGCAAAGTTGTATGGTTTGTGCAAATTGCAAGAATCTCAGTTGCAAATGTCATTACTAGTCCCAAACCACTTGCCTTACCTGCACCTAATGCTAGTTGGAGAAATAAGCCTTCTACTTCCACTAATAAAGCTTACAGAAAACAATTGCCTCAAAAGGTAATGGAGGACAAAAGATCAAAAGGCTTGTGTTTTTATTGTGATCAAAGGTACTTCCCTGGTCATAAGTGTAGCGGACAAGTGTTCCTTTTGGAAGTTTTAGTTGATAATGAGGAACATGACAATAATCATCAATTAGAGGAGTGTTTGGGAGAAGAGATTGCTTAGGAGAAAGAACCAATGAATGAAGAAATTGTGAGTCCACAAATCTCTCTTAATGCTTTACATGGTATGTATAATTGCTAAAGTATGAGAGTGATTGGGTGGGTAGGGAAGTATGAGTTATACATTTGCAGACTTCTGGAGTACCATTAATTTTCTAGATATTATAAGTGGCTAAAACAGCTGTTTTGCTAATACCAAACAGACTGTCCTTTACAAGTTTCTTATACGTGGGGGAAAGAATTTAGTATACGCTAACTACTACGTTGCCTGAATTTACATGGACTCTGCTAAGGGGAAGCCATGTCTACTGCAGTCATGAATAATACCCTTTAGGAGGATTTGACAATGGTGTTGGGAATTGATGTTGTAGTTGTGTGGTGTATATTTTTATGATTCTAGTGTTACAATTTACTATTTTACCGACTTAACAAAAAACAAGCACTTTAACGGGCAGTTGTACCCGGTCGGTGGTTAGATTCGTGGTAAGTAGGGTGCTTCGAACACTCGTAAAAAAATGGCGAGGTAAATCTCTCAATTTATTTATATTTCTGGTTTTCTAAATCTAAGTTAATTCTACCTCTTAAGTCAAACCTATGCTGATCCTATGTTTGTTCTAATCCTAATTCTAATAGGTAAAAAGGGGGTTTCAGCCTGATGGAGACTGGCTATCGGTTTCGGTGGTGAACTATATCAATTCAAGGACACTTTAACCTACGCAGAGGCAAATTAACAGAAGATTAAAAGAGGCGTTTGACCTTGTGATAGAAAACTGTATTAGCTATCATTAATCCGATTAGAAGTTGGTTTTGTTATTTAGTGTAGTGATTAACTTATCTCGAGATGCATATCATTTTTAGAATAGCGGGACGTCATCCTAATACCTAGACCCATTAAATTCCGTCACAATTAAAGCATCCGCATAAAGCACCTTATTTGCTGGATTATAATTCTATCTTAGGGTTAAGCAATGGTGATCTTGTTAAACTTAGCCCACTTTCATAGAGACCTTTACCCATTACTGCTTAATGACAATTTATACTTTGTAGTCTACTTGTCCATCTATCCGCATGAATCAGAACATTAATTTGTTGAATTATCTAGATTCACATATAGTCAACATGTTCATTAAAACAAAGGCATATCCCGTATTAAATAGTAAAGCCAGAAAGACGTATCTTAGAAGAATTAGAAGACAATACTTGTGATCCTCTGATTCTAGATGTATAAATTATATATGGGAGCTATCCCGGCAATCTAGATTACTTGGTCGTATCACTAGATCCAGTGAATGATAGGTCGCATTCTAAAGCACGTAAAATAAGCTATAAATAGCATAAACATAAAAAGCATACAACGATAAATTAGAATCGAGATATAAAACAAAAACCAAACATTCAGATCTTCAAAATAATGGCTAATACCCAAAGGTATTAGCCCTCAAACATCATAATCAATACAAGAGTAATAACTTAGCCAAGGTAAAACTGACCGGAAAGTTAATGAATGATTACCAAAAATAACGATTACAAAGTATAAGAAATCACACATTGTCTTTATGGATTGGAATGCGTTGAAGACCTCTTTATGCTCTTTTCTACTCTAAAAATCGATTTGTGGTTTTAGGTTATCGAGGAATATGATTTAGCACACTTAAAACTCATTTTAGAGTTTGTATTTATTGGGTTGGAGTCTGATGTCGATACGGCATATCCATGGTTATTAGTTACGGCGTATTGGAGTTTCTTGGGGGAGTAGGGACCACGTTTGGATACTTCCAGAATATTCACTCATACTATACTTCCAATACGGACGGATCGGTCTTCACTGGATTCGGGTATTGAACTATGTTTTCTTTGTGGTCTTTGGTGGAGTGCAGGGCACGAGATACGCCGTATCTTTCCTTGATGGATACGGCGTATTGGTTTTCAGAATAGTAATCTTCAAAATATCTTCGTTTAAGCTCCAGAATGCGCGCCTTTTGCTAATATTCACCAGGTTATACTTATAATTACTGCAAATTCTTAAAATAATTAACGATTTTAAGTAACAATCTTTGCAATAATGTATCAAAATCGGTTTAATTACATGGGATAAATAAATGCTATATAATAGATGTTATTTGATGGTCATCAAATTTCCCCCCACTTGAATCTACTTGTCTCAAGTGCCTTTAGAAGTTTATAAAATGTATCCCTAATGAATTTTCGTTTTTAAAGCATTTATTTGATCTTTTAACAAAGTACACAATCCAAACACCTCTACGAGAATAGAAGATGAAACACTCAAATACTCAACGAATCGTATGATGGTACATGTAACTAATTCGCTCAATTGCTCGGTTGTGACGAGTATTCTATCATAAGCTTGGCAAGGATACACATCTCTACCGCTAAAGCTAAGGAGTAACAAGTTTATAAAGGTAAATATGGGTTTGTATGATAAGGCTTAGGGTTGATTACTCTAACTAATCTTTATCGATACCAATATTCCAGGAGGACGACAAAGACCACACATAAACACCCATAACGACGGGATAGACACATGTGACTGCTCACTCCTACCTCGAATAAGCTAAAGAGTAGGAATAGTAAAGTAATATAGGGTATGGATCTTCTAACTTTCACCAATAGTAATAAACCAACAAGGCAGCTGAGACATGCATACATGGCCGTAACGACGGAATAGACATGCACGCTCGATCACATCCTCATTCGCGTAAAACCCATGGTTAATGATTAGGAAAGGGAATTAAATTATTGTTAAATAAAAATTATGAAACAAATAGATTAAGTCTAAAATACAAGTTGCTAGACACTTTTTCCCGACCGTTACCATGATAAAGACACAACTATTTACAACGTCTTGGTCATAGATCAAAATTGGCTGGGTCCCATTTTATTACGGGAGTATTATTTCCCTCGATGCGAGAAGGCGGGTAGTATTTTCCAAAATAACTTAGCAGTTAAGTCGACCCAACAAGTGATTGATTCTTTGGTTTTATCAAACCATGTCCGTGCACCTCCATCCAATGAGATTAGGAAAACAACAATTCTTAGTTTATCATGATCCACATTGGGTAATTTGATTGGGTCAATAATTTTTAGGTAGTATTCAATATGCTCAATTGTGTCTTTCTTGTTTGTTCTACTAAAAGCATTATTGTGCAGATCATCCAAGAATTTTCCTTTCAGCTCATAAGCATTTTTCCCGTTAACTCTAATACTTGTAATCCCGGAATAGTAATATGCTTTGTCATTAGGCGCAAATGTTTCCATACTTGACTTCTTTCCCTTGTCCGCCATTACTTTCTTCAATTGACTAGCTCTGATAAGTATGTCCTATGACACAGGTAAAAATATCAGCAGGATTTGTTCTGAAGAAGGATTAAAAATTAAGCACGAAAATCAAATACGAAAACTAAGATTCTGATTCTGTTCCAGATGATCGATACGCCGTATTCAATAGAAGAGAATACGCTGTATTAATCAATTGAATGAATACGCTGTATTGGATAGAAAGTTGGATACGCCGTATCCAATAGAAGTGGATACGCCGTATCGAGTTATTGACCATAACAGTGTATTAGGAAAACAATTAAATTAAACACACAAATATACAAGCAAACAATTAAACTAACAAATATACAAAATATACACTAATCTAATTAACAATACTCCTAAGGGTTAGATCTAATGTTAAAAACCAAAATATAAAATAAAAATCAAGATTAAATCTCACTCCCCGACAACGGCGGTAAAAACTTGATGTGTCGTTGTGTGGTGTATATTTTTATGATTCAAGTTTTAAATTTATATTTTGCCGACTTAACCAAAAACAAAACTTTAACGGGCAGTGTACCCGATCAGTGGTAAGATTCATGTAAGTTAGGGTGCGAACACTTAAAGCGAGGTTTAAATTCTCTCAAATTTATTAATATTTTGGTTATCTAATCTAAGTTAATTCTAATCTAAGTCAAACCTATGCTAATCCCTATGGTTAATTCTAATTCTAAAAACAAGTAAAGGGGGTTTTCACCTGAGAGACGGCACGGGTTTGTACTGAGACTACAATACAATTCAAGAACACTTTAACCCAAACACATTAGCACAATTAACAGCATATAAAGAGCGGTCGAGCCTTTATAATAGAAAACAGATTAGCCATCATTATTTGATTAGACGTTGGTTTGTTTTATTCATGGAATATTTTTTTTTTTTTTTTTTTTTTTTTTTTTTTTTTTTTTTTTTTTTTTTTTTTTTTTTTTTTTTACTTATCTCTAAGAGGCATAACATTCTTAGACTTAGGCGAGACTCATCCTAGAGACCCTAGACACATTATTTCAATTCAATACAACAAAAGCATCGCATAAAGCATCCTTATTTGCTTATTATAATCTATCTTAGGGATTAAAACAATGGTGATCTTGTTAAACCCTAGCTCATAGAGACTTTACCCACTTACTGCTTAATGGCAATTTATACTCTATTAGTCCACTTGTCCAACTATCCAAAGGAATCAGAACATTATTTGTTGAATTATCTTGATTCACCTACTAGTCAACATGTTCAATAAACCAAAGGCAATATCCGATTAACTAGTTAAGCCAGAAGCATATCCTTAGCACGAATTTAGAAGGACGATACTTGTGATCCTATGATTCTAGATGTATAAATTACTATATGGAGAGCTATCCCAGCATCTAGATTACTTGGTCCGTATCACTAGATCCAGTTGAATGATAGGTCGCATACAAAAGCACGTAAATAAGTATAAATTGATAAACATAAACAAGCATACAACGATAAATTAAGAAATCGAGATATAAACAAAACCAAACATTCAAATCTTCATAATAATGGCTAATACCCGAAGGTATTAGCCTTCAAACATCATAATTAATACAAGAGTAATTACTTAGCCAAGGTAAACTGACCGAGTTAACGAATGATATCAAAAACTGAACGATTACAAAAGTATAAGAAATTACACGTTGTCTTCTATGGATTGGAATGCGTTGCAAGACCTCTTCTGCTCTTTTTCTCCTCTAAAAATCGACTTTTGTGGTTTAAGTAGCGAGAATATGATTTAGCACACTTAAAACTCATTTTTGAGTTTTTTATTTATAGGATCTGGAGTCGATGTCGATACAGCGTATCCAGGGTATTGGATATGGCGTATTGGAGTTTCTTGGAGTAGGGACCATGTTTGATATCTTCCAGAATATTCACATACTATACTTCCAATACGGTGTATTGGTCTTCACTGGATACGGCGCATTAAACAGGTTTCCTTTGTGGTCTTTGGTGAGTGCAGGCACGGATACGCCGTATCTTCCATGATGGATACGGCGTATTGGTTGTCAGAATAGTAATCTTCAAAATATCTTTGTTTAAGCTCCAGAATGCGCGCCTTTTGCTAATATTCACCAGGTACTCCATAATTACTGCAATTCTCAAATATAAACGATTAAGTAACAATTCTTTGCAATAATTATACAAAATGGGTTAATTACATGAGATAAATGATGCTATAAAATGGACGTTATTTGATGTCATTAGAAATTTAGTGGTTAGCCACACTGGGGGACATTAGCTGTAATTTTTAAGATCTCAAAATGGCATTCAAGTATAAGGGTAAATAAATGACTTTGAGAGGCACAAATAAGTCTGCTATGCACTGGATGAATGGTAAACAGGCTGCAAGGATTCAATGTAATGAGAGGTCTCTATGTGTCTAACCCTCAGCCTTACTTCACATGGTGAATGCCAATCAAAGTTCAGTTGAGGAAGTAATAGCATGGGATTCATTATTATTGGAATATGATGATGTATTTTCTGTTCCTATTTCACTGCTACCTAATAGGTATCATGATCATAAAATTCCTCTCAAAGAAGGTACACCACCAATTAATATTAGGCCTTATAGACATCCTCTTACTCAGAAGGATGCTATTGAGGTAATGGTTAAGGAGTTGTTAGATGTAGGGGTCATTAGACATAGCCAAAGTTCCTTTGATGCTCCTATAGTCATGGTGAAAAAGAAAGATGGCAGTTGGCGTATGTGCATTAATTATAGGCAGCTAAACAAGCAGACAATCAAAGATAAATTCCCTATTCCTATCATAGAAGAATTGATTGATGAGCTTCATGGGTCTGTGATCTTTTCAAAGTTGGCCTTAAGATCTTGTTACCATCAAATCAGAATGTATGAAGATGATATTGCCAAGACTGCTTTTAGAACACATGAGGAGCATTATGAATTCCTTGTTATGCTTTTTGGGTTGACTAATGCTCCTTTAACATTCCAATATTTGATGAATGAGGTGTTTAGAAAATTTTTGAGGAGGTTCACTTTAGTATTCTTTGATAACATCCTTGTGTACAGTCCAACAAAGGAGATTCATGGTGAGCATTTAAGGACAGTCCTACAAACTATGAGAATGCATAAGCTCTATGCAAAAAAGAGTAAATGTATCTTTGGGGCTGATCACAGAGATTATGCTATTAGCAGTCAACCTTTAACTGCTCTACTAAAGAAAAATGCTTTTAAATGGAGTAAAGGAGCTCAAACAGCCTTTGAAGAACTTAAAGAAGCTATGGTTCATGCCCTAGTTTTGCAAATGCCTAATTTTGAATCCACATTTATGGTAGAAACAGATGCCTCAGATTGGGTGGTCATCCAATTGCTTTTATGAGTAAAACCTTAGCTGCCAAACACCACATATTGTCTACTTATGAAAAAGAGTTTCTAGCAGTGATTCAAGCTTTGGATAAATGGAGAGGTTAGACAAACATTTTACATTAAGACAGACCATTTCTCTCTCAAATACCTTATGGGTCAGAGGGAATCTACTCCTGCTCAAATGAAATAGCTTCCTAAACTCATAGGCTTTGATTATGAGATCATGTATAAAAAGGATGTGAAAATGTTGCAGCAAATGCTTTATCTAGATTGCCAAACACTGGTGAACTATTACATATCAATATGGTTAGTTTATCAGCTGATTTGTACCAAAAGATTGCAGAAGGATGATAAATTACAGAAGATCATAGACAAGTTGCAGCATGATAGAGACTCAGTCAAGCATTATGTGTGGTCTACACAACAATTATTAAGGAAAGGGAGGCTAGTAGTAGGAGATGATTCACCGCTAAAATAAGAGCTATTCAAGTGTTTCTATGAAAGTTCACAAGGGGGTCATTCTGGTGTTCAAGCTACTGTAAAGAGAATGAGTGCTCAAGTTAATTGGAGGAAAATGAAAAAAGAAGTCAATGAATGGATCAAGACTTGTGTTGTGTGACAAAGATTCAAGCCTGAGTTAGTTCCAACTCCAAGACTATTGCAACCTTTGCCTATTCCAGAAAGAGTTTGGACTCATATCTCTATGGATTTCATAGATGGTTTGCTTGTGTCTAAAGGTAAATAAGTCTTATTAGTACTGGTGGATAGGTTGAGCAAATATAGCTATTTCATTCTATTGAATATATATATATATATATATATATATATTATGAGCTTATAGCTTATTGTTTCGGCTTAATGAGCCACGGATATATGTGATTTCGACTTATATTTGTTTCGGCTTAATGGGCTTAAGGTCCATTGGGTTTTGATTTATATTTTTGGACTTATGTAAAGAGATATGGACTAAGTTTTGCTATCGGGCTAACTACTTAAGACCTTAATGGGCCATAAGGCCCAATAACAAGTGAATGGATAGTGGGACGTGTAAAATTGAATAACTAATGGTTGAGACAAGAGGGATTTGTTCGGACTTGCCGAATGAAATTTAATTATTTTGCTACGGTTGGATAAAACGTGTTGAAAATATTGGTTTTGTGTTTTGTCGGAAAATGTTGAGTTCGTGAAAAGTGGTTGGGATTAAGGTTTAAAACCTTGGAAAAAGTCATATAGACGTACGGGTCATGCCGAATTTTCGAAAGAAGTTTATACTTAGAAACTTTGCTTAAAAGGGTAAATTTTCAAAGATTTTAATAATAAAGAATTGTTTTACTATAAAATTTACTACAAGACGAAAGATGTATTTTCTCGAGGCATTTCTTAAATATTTAACATTGTAAACGTTGTGTGATCTGAGATTTAAGGGATTTTTTGTACGAAAGATATGTGTCGAGGTAAAAGCTATTGGACATAGACATATGAAAATAACGAGACGTTGTAATTACCCTGTTAGCCCAATAATAAGACGAAAATAATAATAAAATATTATTATTTTACTTAATATCAATACTTATATATATATATATAAATATATATATATATAATATATATATATAAATAATATATATATATAGTAGTATATATAATAAAGTATATTATAGAGTTAGATCAAAATGAGAATAGTTTTCTTAAAATAAGAAGGATAAGTAACTATAACCGCATATCCGAGATGCATCGACTTAAATTAGATGCATCTCTATAATCTTAGATGCATTATAATGCATCATAATGTGTTTTCTAGCTTTTAATTAGATGCATATACGTATTTTAGATGCATTTCATGATTTCTCTTGTTTTTTGGTCCTCTACATGTGCCAAAATCATGAAAATCAATTTGCACTATCTACACATCAAATTAACTTTCGAAACTCTATATGTGCATCATTATGAATAGAAAGCATCTAATCTGAAAGACATTGCAATCTCAAATGTGTGGAGTTTTTAGTCACTTTCTCACCACTTCTTAATTTAATTACTTCTCACTGGATATTGTTTCCCTACTAATATAGTATATATATATATATATATATATATATAATATATATAGTTATAATATAATATATATAATATAATATATATATATATATATATAATATATAATATCGTATCGATTACGAAAATGTGGATTTATTTATCTTCGGCTTTTGAGTTCTTGCTCATTTCTTTTTCGTCAGATTTTCGCGAAATATTTTGGTCGATTGTATCGTTCAACTATTTGAGGTGTTTGAGCTATATTGTATTGATGTCGCACTTTGCCCAAGTGTTTTGAGTCATTTTTGCGTAATTACCACACAACCATAATATGATATGAAGTTGAAATGGGATTTTGGGATGAAAATGAGGATTTTATGTGAGTATAGACGGACACTTGTACAATAAGATAATTTTGTACGAGTATTAATAAAGTGAATATATATTAGGTCGTTGTCGGGTACCATTGTGCGCTTGCGTAGAGATTGTTTGTGCTTTGCCTTATTTGAGATTGTGCGGTTGCTATTGATTGCTGATTAAGGTGATTTATCGTGGCCCCATTTTTACTGTTTTTCCGTTGAGGGAAAATAATACTCAAATGCGTTTTGAACTATTTTGAATTTACCTGTGCGAAATGTGGTTTTGTTTTTTGGACAAGATATGTGCTTATGACTGCTATGTGAATATTATGTGTTGCATGATTGTTTGGATCAGATGGGTACGCCTACCCAGTATTTGTGTGATTATTGGATCGGATGGGTACGCCTACCCAGTATTTGTGTGATTATTGGAGCGAATGGGTACGCCTACCCTAGTTTGTGTGTGGTCCTGCCTTAATTTTTGTGCTCCAGCTGGTAGACCTTTTAGGTGCGTAAGTGACATATGGTTATTGATTAGCGGTGATGCTATGTTTGTTTGCATATATTCACTGTCATATTGCACTATTATCCACTGGTTGAAATATTGGCACAGCTTTTGGTTTTAAGGTCAAACCTACGAGCTCACCAACATTATTGTTGACATTTTCGAGTATCATTTCCAGGTGTGTCAAATCAAAGGTATATTAATGGTATTGGAAGAGCAAAGATGTAACCCAAGAGAACTAGGACGAGATGGGTTTTGATTTATTTAATTTTGTCAAGTCTTAACTTGTAAGATTTATGTAAACCCAAGTTTCATTATTGTAAATAGTAAAGTGTATGATCTTGTATCTTGCGCGATGAACGGTATCGTCGCATCCCGTGTTTCCGCCACTGACGGGGTGTGACAGATTGGTATCAGAGCCAATGTTATAGAGAATGCCGATTTTTATAAAATAAAATAAAAACGCAACTATAACCAAAAAGTGAATTCTATTTTTAGCAAAACCTCGAACATGGCGGAAGTCAAATAGCCCGAGCACTTCATGGTATTTTTCCTAAATTACGCATAACCTGATCAACTATGCTTAATTCATGAAGGACTATGAAATGATGGGGTTAGTTTTCTTAAGTTATGTTATGAAGAGGGAAGGGATGTGTGAGTAATGTGACCACCTGAAAATAATAGGATGTAAAGTAATGAAAACACTTGCGAGTGTTGAGATTGAGGTCATGTTGATTTTTAGGATTGCCATGTTGCCTTAGTAGTAAAATTGTCGCGGGTAACGATGATTGATTGATTGATTGATGTTGGCTATGCTTGCCTTAGTGTAGTGGTATTGCCTTGAGAATTTTAGTGGATAGTCGCAGGTAGCGATGTGAATTGAGAATATGCTTTTGTGGATTATGTGTTTTATGTGGTGACCAGTTGTGCCTGTTCGGTATCGAACCTGGTCGGTGTTTAATCATTGTTCGTATTCTTCCCGGTATATTTAATATATATATACGGTTACGAACGTCTAATTTCAAATGCTATAATGATTTGTATATGCAAGCATAATGATGCTCATAATTTGGATAATAATATTTTATACTTATACCCTTTTATCGTGTTATCACAGGATGTCTACCCTGTAAGAATAATAATGTTGATAATTTAGATAATAATATTTTATACTTATACTCTTTTATCGTGTTATCACAGGATGTCTACCCCAGTGTTTGTTGACCCAGAGATTTCAACCCAGGCTGACGAAGCTCAAAGCTCCCGAGTGCCCGTACACTTCCTAGAGGATCCCTATTAGGGGGCCCCTATATGCATGCTAGTTTTGGAATGTACGAACACTAAAGTCCGAGCCTTTCGAGGACCCCCTATGGAACTGAGACACCCTGAGTTCCACCCCTCACTTATCACCACCCACATCACAACCTAGATACTCCACCCACTTTGGTTTTCCCATTTATGTAGACCGAGCGTATGGCTGGTGCGGTTCCACCTTGATGTCCATCGGGCCCTCTCTTCCATATGGCAGAAGGTGGAGCTATGTTAAGTCCCATGTTCCATAAGAGATTTAGGTCCTCTTACAAGAGTTCGCCGTCTTCATCATCGCCAGACCTTCCTTCACGAAAGCGTTATCGGGGTACCTTTGAGTTAGTAGAGGATGATGAGGATGAAGAGGATATGAGGAGGATGATGAGATAGATGAGAGTTTGGATTCTGACAGTGTGAGTAGGGACGCAGAGGACGAGAGTCCTACTGCAGAGGATGAGGATCTTGCTGCAGGGGACGAAGGTCTTCCTGCGGGGGACGAGGGCCCCAGTATGGGAGTTGAGAGTCATGGTTTAGATGATAAGAGTCATGGTTTAGATGACGAGGGTCATAATGTAAAGAGTGATGGACTCGGTTAAAGGGAGGATGAGGAGGCTATACCTGAGGGTCAGCAGCAGGCAGTTTCGGTTGTGGGTGCAGCCATGAGCGCGCCTTTAGGACTTAGGTATGGGGCGTTGAGGCACCGGGAGTTAAGCGTTAGAGGAGGAGCAGGTATACAGTACGTCCTGAGTAGGACATGTTCGGATCTACACCAGATTCCCGAGAGACCAAAGAGGTGTCGCATCTAACAAGCCCACACTCAAACCAACGTGGATAGACCTTTGAGGTCGGACAGGGTTCTGGATTTGCACTAGAGCCCGAGAGACCAGAGAGGGTGTCGGCATCTAGGCAGCCCACACTCACCACGTGGACAGACCTGGAGGACGGTATAGTTTACATCGATGTTTATGCTTTCCCACCACCTGCACCACCTGCTCAGACACCACCCTCACCCGAGTGGTCGTCTGGTTCACTTCCCATTTCTCCAGCACCTTCTGTTGTTCCTTCACCTATTTCATCACCCATGATACCACTGACCGTACCATCGCCTGTAGCTACACCTGCTACCGCTGAGATTGAGGGATTTTTTACTGAGCTGGGAGCTCAAGTTGAGATGCAGGGGGGATTGATTTGTGATCATGTCATACGATTGGAGGAGCTATCACCTGCTTTGTTTGAGAGGTATGATAGGGACATAAGAGAGTTATTTACTAGGTTAGGGGCGGTTTGGGATGAGATTTTCTCTCAGAGATATCTATTTAGGAGTTTCGAGCATGAGCATGAGAGGGTTGCAGTGACTTTTGGAGCATTATAGAGACCAGTGTTAGCCCTAGAATCGTGGGCAAGTCAGACGGATGCATAGAGAGCAGCTCTCTGGCATGTCATTAGGGATACGTAGGGAGAGAACTGAGAGTTGCGGTTACAGCGTGCTGAGGAGAGACGTGCGCGGTTAGAGTTGGCTAAGATTATTGACAATATGAGGAGAGGGCAGGAGCCCCGAGGAGATGTGTAGGATATATGAGGTTTGGATTGGTAGTTTGTGTATATCACTAAACCGGGTAGCATCAGTTAGTGTCGGTATTATGGTTAGAAAAGTTCTTTTGTTTTGGTAGTTATGACAAATCCTTACTAGTCGTTAGGTGATTTGTATTGAAATCGTTTCGTGATAGTGAAGAAAATTTTGTTCGATATTTATGGATAGCAGTATTTTTTT
>BQNB010051926.1:1833-40737 GCA_026074375.1 Tanacetum coccineum
GGAGTATTGGTTAAAAAACCCCTATCTTATTTCTTTGTAATGTCTTTCTAGCTCCTTGCTAGTTTTTTTTAATAAAGTTGCCGTTCAAAAAAAAAAAAAAAACATGTAATTCATAAATTTTTGAGCATATTCATAAATCTATATCTTTCATACAAATAAGCATATTTCACAATGTAGAACAGTAGAATCCATGTTCGAAAAAATTGACTATGGGACACCAAATCATAGCCCATGGGGAGAAGTATCAAATCATTGCAGCATTTCGCTATGTCTTCGCTTGTCGTGCTTTTCATATGTTTCACCAAACTTTTTTTTCTCGTGGCCACAGGGGAGGGTACTGATCAAACAAGGTGCATTGAGAGGGAGCATAAAGCACTCCAATTCAAAAATGGGTTTGTGGATGATTATGGCATACTTTCTACATGGAATAAAAGTTCGCAGGATTGCTGCTTATGGCGAGGTGTCGGCTGCAGCAATAGAACACATAATGTCATAAAGCTCGATCTTCATGGATATTGGTCATATGACAAATATGATTCTTATTTTAGGGTTGGACTAAGTGGTGCAATCAACTCTTCGCTGCGTCAATTTCATCATTTCAAACATTTGGACCTCAGTGGTAATAGCTTCCCACAGATCGGTTCCCTCAGAAGACTTCGCCACCTAGACCTTTCCAATATTGCTTTTGGGGTATTAAACGTTCCCCCTCATCTAGGGAATCTTTCTTACTTACAAACTCTTGAAGAACACTGAGTGGCTCTATAAACTTGCCTTACTTGAATACCTAGACTTCAGTTTCTTAAACCTCAGTGAGTCATCTAATACACTAGGAACCGCAATCACCCGTCTTCCCTTGCTTTCTGTACTAAAACTACGTCGTTGTCTTCTTCAGAATATGAGTCTTAGTTCGTTACCAAGCACTAATTTTTTAAAGTCTCTTTCAATTCTTGATATCTCGGAAAACTATGTTTCCTCCTCTTCCATATACCCTTGGTTATTCAACTTCAGTGGAACCCTCACAAATATCGACCTCTCTTCCAACGAGTTGCTCGGATCCATTCCTGAAGCTTTTGGTGCGTTCAAAATCCTTCAGGACTTACGTTTGGACCATATTGGCTTGGAAGGGGGTATACCAAGAATATTCGGGAACTTCAGCAGCCTACGTGTACTAGATCTTAAAGAAAACAATCTCAACGAAGATCTTACCAGCTTGTTCCACCTCCTGGCACCAGCACGCAAGTCGATCGAACTTTTGGAATTGGGTTATAATAACTTAGTGGTTCCCTGCCCGATTTTTCTACACTCATAGCTTTGAGAGAATTACATCTTAGTTGCAATCAGATGAAAGGATCCTTCCCTAATAAATTTGAGCGAAGGTCAAATCTCTCAATCCTTGATTTGGCTGATAATCAGATCACTGGAGTGCTCCCAGATCTTTCAGCACTTTCTTCGTTGAGGGAGTTATATTTTGAGAGAAACCATGTAGAAGGGACTCTGGGTGAGAATATTATGCAACTTTCTGAGCTACAATTCGTGGGAATCTCTTCTAATCTTTTACACGGTAGATCACCTTGCAAATCTTTCACGTCCAGTTTACCTTGATCTTTCATACAACTCCATGGTTCTTGAACTCAATTCTGATTGGTCTCCAACTTTTTCCCTCGATGTCATATCATTGTCATCTTGCACTTTGGGTCCTTCCTTCCCAATCTGGTTGCGAACACAGAAGAATTTCACCATTGTTGACATCTCGAATGCTCTAATCAATGACTCCGTCCCGAATTGGTAAGATCTTAGGTACTTCAATCTCTCATCAAATCGACTTCATGGTAGTGTGCCAGATTTATTGTTTGGAGAAAAAACTTCAGTAATCGATCTAAGCAGTAATTACTTTTCTGGCCAGTGCCGTCATTTCCTTCCAATACCAGATTATTATTTCTCAACAATAATATGTTTTCTGAAGAGCTCCCCTTATTCTGGGACACCTCCATTATAGCTTATCTTGATCTTTCGAATAACCTACTGTCTGGAGAGATTCATGATTTCTGGATCAACCTTGATAACAATAAGTTCCGTGGAAGAATTCCCACATCTATGGGAAACCTAACTTATCTTACGAAGTTGAGTATGCGAAACAATAGCTTGACTGGAGCGCTGCCTTCCTCCTTAGAGAATTGCATGATGTTGGACAAAATAATCTTTCGGGTCAGATACCTGCTTGGATCGGTAAAAATCTGTCTAGGTTGCATGTTCTAAGCTTAGAATCCAATGGGTTCCATGGAACCATGCCTACTAGCATCTGCAGCCTTGCCAATATACAAATCTTGGACATCTCGTGCAATAATATATCTGGAACCATACCCAGCTGCATCGGCAACTTGAATGGTATGACAGAGATAAAAGATAGTTCTTCCTTCTTTGTGTTTAATGCTGCTCTACCGGACAGAACTAGGCTCCCAAGGTGAGCTTGGTATGTGTATAAACAATTGCTGCAATGGAAAGGAAGAAAATATGTGTACCAGAATACCTTGGGTCTCGTGATTAGCCTTGATCTGTCAAGCAATAATTTCAACGGAAACATACCTGCTGAAATCACCAATCTTACCGGGCTTGTTGGCTTAAACCTTTCCAGGAACAACTTAACCTGGATAATTCCTCCAGATATCGGAAGATTAAGATGGATGGACTTCCTTGATTTATCGAGAAACCATCTAGTTGGTGGCATCCCAACAAGCCTTTCACAGTTGACAAATCTTGGTATGTTGGATCTTTCAAACAACAATTTGTCAGGTAGGAGACCCTCGAATACTCAATTACAGAGCTTTAATGCATCATCCTACTCTGAACTTTGTGGGCTTCCACTTCTCAACAAGTGCCCCGGAGATTTGGTACCTCAAATCACACCGACCACACAAGAAACTGATGTCCCTGAAGATAAAGATAAGTTTATAACTCATGGGTTTTTCATTAGTATTCTAATTGGATTAGCATTTGGATTTTGGGGATTTTTTGGAATTTTAGTTGTGAACGATCCACAAAGGTATGCATATTACCTGTTCTTGAGCCATGCCAGAGATCGGATATACGTAATAATAGCAGTCAATTATGGCCGGTTGCAAAGGCGTGATTCCTGACCCCTATATGGTATGATACCCATCAATATGCTGCCTGGTTCTTTTTGCAGACATAATGGCCTAAGACTGGGAGATATTTCCTTCCTTCGTGTCATTCTTTTACGTGGGGTGTACGTACGTTTTGCTAAGTTTCCAGCCGGTTATGGTGTCGTTTGGCCTATTGCTTGGTGTCATTGTATTTGCCTTCATGTATTGTTTCGTCTTTACTGCATCTTTGTTGTTGAATATGTGTGAATCAGACAATCTCGATATATTACCTCTAAAATCATAATTGATGAAAGATTCCAAGTTATGAAAATATTGCCACGGTGGTTTGACCAAGAACCGCATGGTCAAGTGCCTCTTGAACAAGACCTTATTCAACTTGTAGAAACGACGCTTTAGAATCCAAGAGAGCAAATGCAATGATGAACCCCCCGGTCCTTACTAACGTGGAATTTCTTTGGTCTCCTTTGCAGACAATGTTAATCATCTAGCAGCCATCATTAGCTAACGGTTGGTTTAGCGTTTCAAATACATTCACCTTTCTTGGAGGCTAAAACTTTCCCTCATAGGCTGAACTCAACTTCCCGTGCCGTTTTTGAGTGCATAGTCGTTTATCAAATCATGTATTGTATCAAAAGGTGGGCATGCACATTTATATTCGGTGGAGTAGTAACAAATAATGCTTGCTTGGATTAAAAAAATGTTCACTGCTATAAGCCTCTAAAAGGATGACAAGGGAAATTCTTGTTTGACGTGTAAGGTACAGTAGCAGCCTCCAATAGGGTTGATTGAGTTTGAAAATGCTGGATCGACGCACCATTAGCTTCTGATTGTTGCCCGTGTTATCAACATTGTGTGTAGAAGAAGTTGATGAAGGTTCATATGGGTAAGGATCGAGGTTTTAGCTGTTTTGTTTGGTTTGTTGGATGAGAAGTGACCTGTTGATGTTATCATGGAAACTAGACCATGTGACACTTCAGGACCCCCAACGTTACGTTTGTGTTCTTAAATCCTGGAAGGCCGGCGAGCTATAATGATTGTTGTTAGATCGACGGTTACATGTTGAGTGCACCTTGCTGTTGTGATATGTGAAAGAAACAATGTCTGAAATGGGACTTAACCTATAGCTACTGTATGCATCCAACTGTAAAGTTCAGTTAAATCAACAGTTACCTGGTTCCATAAGTAATTCTAACAGGTTCAAAACCAAAACCGATGAAATTTCCCCCTAACGAAGTTAGTCATGATTAGTTTATGGGTTCAAGTCTCGGACAGTAAACCCTGTTCAAGCCTCAGGAACTATAAGCCTCAAATTCATTGGTACGAGTCTTGAAGAACTTAACAGAGGAACCTCATGTCAAGTGTGCCGACTTATGAGTATCAAAGACAATCAGTTTTATGCTAAAATAACCACAATCACACTCCTGGACCATGTGCATGTTCAAGTCTAAGGAACACCAAAATTGACCCATACGGTTATCATTTTAACACATTCAGCAAGTTCAGATTCAGGGGAGTCAACACTATAAACATCCATAAAGTCAAATAAAAAATATAAACCCTCTAGTACGTATTACCGAGCAAAAATACAATGAATCATTCAAATTCAGTTGAAGCAGAGTACATCAGGAGATTATATAGGAATCAAATAACTCCATCTTACACGAGAGTCTACTTCAGATATAAACAATTCAAACCTAGTATTTTTCTGATTCAAATCTTGCGCGTCTTTTATCTTCCAAAATTTCTAAACAATATATAGTAAAACATATTCGTTCTTTCTACACAATTAATAGTAAATTTTCATCAAATTTGAAGGTAACAGTAACTCTTGTTTAGAACAAGGGTGTATAATATCTTCTAAGCACCACTGCCGTTAGCCACACCTGCACGAATTCTTAACATTTCGGTCCGCTTACTTCTCTCCATTACATCTACTAACCAGTTGACGGTTTCCTTTATTCCCGTCCTGCAATAGCATATCAAATATCTCAGTAAAACACAGTAGTAGATGTTGCAATTTTGACATATGGGTCGATTCGGCATATATTTAATATCTAAGAGGTCAAAAAGTCACATGGGTCGAAAGTCATCCGAATTTTAAACGCACAACACCCCCTAAATTTCGTTATTATGATTATAAATTTCGTAAGAAGTGTTTTGAGGTTTGGGCAAACCTGACCCGACGTGTACTAGTATTACCCAAACTGACCCGTCACACAACCAGCTATTTGTCCACCTCGAAAGCAGTAAAAGGAAAGCATATAGGTATTACATATACAAGCTTCCAAACTTGTTGACTTACCCATCATACCCCGAAACACCTTCAAATGCATAAGCTCTTTCATCTAATTTCTTAAGATCCAAATACTGAGCAAGTTCTTCTGCTGAAACAGCATCAGCAAGATCCTGCGAGTAAAAGTGTATATCCAAACCTCATGTAAAATAGAAGAACGGGTATTTGGGTAGTATTAAAATCGTGTAACTTTTTTGTTTGGGGTGGGGGGTTACCTGCTTGTTGGCTAGTATTAGAAGAGGGGCCCCTTGCAGATCTTCGTGCCTAAGCACCTTTTCTGGAAGCATATTTATATGTTAAATGTTTTCAGATCATCATAATTTACCACACAAAGTTAACAGCAAAAGAAGATTATTTACCAAGGGCAGATTTAGAATCTTCAAAACGTGACGGACAAGAAGCGTCTACTACAAAAACTACAGCATGTGCCTCTTCATAATACTTCTCCCAAATTGACCGAAGACCAGACTGAGTATAAATTGCTCAACATCAGTGACAAAAATATAACATTCATGGGAAGAAAACAACACTAGAAGTTTTGGTATATTGCATCACATATAGCAATTCACACTCCACAAGCAAGTAGTTAAACTCAATGTCAAAGTCAACTGCAGTATTGCTACTCCGTATTTATATAATAGAAGCTTTATGTAAAGGGACCCTATGTCTAAAGCTGAGAATAAGAGCATGGCAAGGAGTTGAAAATTAGAGCACAATACTGAAATTCACGCCTAGTACATATATACAGTTTATCAAGGGACTAAGGAAGTTTCCTATTATCCGTAACTTCATTAAAATGATTATCTGATTATGTATTTATGATTCTTATTATTATTTAGAACGGCAACTTTTAACTATCTAGGACTTGAACCCACAACCATTTAGTTGGGGAGCTTCACACACAACATGGGGTACCATTGGGACACAAGCCCTTTGGTCCGAAGATCGAAGATAAATGTATAGTACATTATTATGACAAAGTTTCCTATGTACTGTAACTACATTATCAGAATAATGTATTAAATGATTCTTAGAGACATAATAAACACTTAGAGAGAACACATGTCCAAATACCCATATATATAGGCCCCTGTTCTAGCGGGTAGCAGGCAATCATACACTAGCACTAGGAAATATCAGATGCAATGCATATTTAGCAATAAGAGGTCAATAAAAATTGGTGTGATTATTGGATGCTTGCAGATATTATGCAACGTTGCAAGGTATCCAATCTACATACCTGACCTCCAAGATCCCAAAACACGAGCTTTGTATTTGAAGTTTCTATTCGACCAATATTGAGCCCAACAGTAGGAACAATTCGATCAGGGGGGAGGCCTTCTATGCTTGAATATTGTGTCTTGAGTTTCTCCAGTAAGGTCTACACATAATATTAAAAACAAGATCAGAGATGATCAAAGAAGGCAGCAAACGTTATACTGATATCGGGGCTCAAGATGTGTTCTCGTGTATAAGTAGACCTATTACTATCAGTACATATGTAAATCATATCAACATCGATATCTCAGATTCATTATTATGTCCGACTAGTGGGAATTGAATATGGATTTGTATGCAAAGAAAGAAAAGTAAAAACATTACTGTTTTTCCAGCCTTGTCGATTCCGAGAATTAGTACATGAAACTCTGTCTTACTGACTAGATATTTCCATAGTCCATAAAACAATGAAAACATCTCTCTATTTTTTTCTTCTCGGGTTGGCTGTTTTCCGTCTTGAAAAAAAGGAGAAATGGGACTTTCTTTTTCTAATTCAAAGTCTGCATATCAGTATCTGGACAACAAAAGACAGTACACAGATCAACAACGCCTCATACTGAAAAGCTCAAAGTTAAACAAAACAAATTATCATTCTCAACCCCATCAATGCATTGACCTACAACCTGTTATCTATCAATTACACTACGATTATAAAGATATACCATGTAAATTGAGTTCATGACCACAAGCTTGTTGGCCTAGAATCTGATTTCATAAATTCATATCACAGTTACGTATCCACGCAATGCTATTTCTATTGAATAAAAGCAGCAAGTCCTATGATGCCGACTTATCCTATCATCACAATACCAAAACCGCACTCCCTCGGTTGCAGAATAAGCAAACTATTATCTTTACAATTTCTATCAAAGTATTTCCAGCTACAATATCAATATCTTTATCAGCCACCAAACCTTTTCATCGGAAGCAAAACGCAAATCAGTTTTAACTTCATACAAATCATCGTCTAACAACCATCCCACACGCCCAGGGATGGACAGAGGCCATGGATTTTTCTTGCGTGGTGTAAAATTATATTAAATATATTGGTCCTTAATTTTTGGGGTACGATTTTTTCGGTACTTTTCTTAAAATGAACCTGATGACTTTTGGTCCCGGGTCCGCCACTAACTTCCACAATCTATATCAGAAAGTCCTTAACATAATTTTTGTTTTCTTTCTAATTGTAGAAAAACTATATCCTACAATTATAGTTAATCAGATCAACAACGCCTCATACTGAAAAGCTCAAAGTTAAACAAAAGTACAAAACAATTTATCATTTTCAACCCCATCAACGCATTGACCTACAACCTATTATCTATCAATTACACTACAATTATAAAGAAATACCATGAAAATTGAGTTCATGACCACAAGCTTGTTGGTCTAGAATCTGATTTCATAAATTCATATCAAAGTTACGTATCCACACAATGCTATTTCTATTGAATAAAAGCAGTAGTCCCTAGGATGCCTGACTTATCCCATCATAATACTACCAAACCACACTCCATTCCCAAAATAAGCAAACTACATCCTACAATTTCTAACAAAGTATTTCAAGCTACAATATCAATATCTTTCTCAGCCACCAAACCTTTTCATCGGAAGCAAAACGCAAATCAGTTTTAACTTCATACAAATCATCATCTAACAACCACCACACACGCCCAGGGACGGACAGAGGCCATGGTGTTTTCTTGCATAGTGTAAAATTACGTTAAATATACTGGTCCTTAATTTTTGGGGTACGATTTTTTCGGTACTTTTCATAAAATGAACCTGATCACTTTTGGTCCCGGGTCCGCCACTAACTTCCACAATCCACATCAGAAAGTCCTTAACATAATATTTTTTTTTCTTTCTAATTTTCGAAAAACTTAACTCGAAGCATTATCCACCATAATAATAATAATCCATAATAAATTTACCGCAATGTATAAATCTAATCCTACTAGCTTTCACATTCTAACTATACCACTTTAATGATTCATTTCGGTTCTAATATACAAAAAGAGAACCCAACTCAAAGTTTATAACACTCATCTAACAAACAATTCAACTTCTAAGCACTCCCACCCGCACACTTACACTTGCCGGAGGTCTTGCTAGTAGCGGTCTCCCTACTTTCGGGTTTATCCCAGGGTAGGGGGTAGGATCTGTCTGCATTCTACGCCCTGACGGGATTGGGTACGTTGTTGTAAAAAACAATTCAACATAAAAATCACCCAATTGTCTAACAAGCGTCACACGCGCCCTACGCCCACATCACAAGTCCTTACTATAGTATATTTTTTTAATAATCAAAAAACCTATGTTACGATCCCTCATCACTGATTGGTTAGTTGTTTATAAAATCTACATGTCCCCTCCTCTTACAAGCTAGCTTTTTGAGTGAGGGGGTGTTCGTTTCAGCTTATATGTGAGCTTATTTGATTTCGGCTTATATTTCATAAGCCCTAATTTTCTGGCTTATTGTGAGACTTTTGGGCTTATATAAATTTATAATATCTTAATGAACTTATATAAGCTCACAAGTCTCAAAATAAGCCGTGGCTTATTTAGAAACTTATGGGCTTATATAAATTTATAATATCTTAATAATCTTATATAAGCCCATAAGTCCCAAAATAAGCTAGAAAATTGGGGGTTATGAAATATAAGCCAAAATCAAATAAGCTCATAAGCCTGCATATAAGCCGAAACAAACACCCCCTGAGTTCAAAACAAACAGCAACAGATCTAACTATCTATGCTTCATTTGATCCAATTGCACAAGTCACAAATCACAATTTATATAAAAATAATAATAAATGAAATGAAATAAAAAAATGGATCGATTAGGTTTATAAAGAGTACCGCATTTTGAACGTAGATATGAGCTCCGGCGATCGTCGTCTGTCAGATTTCGATTTTTTTTTCTTCTTACAATTTTTCACTTACTATTGCATTTCCTTTTATACCCCTAATTACTCACCCAGGGACCGAACCGAAGTCCGGTCATCGATCCGTTCTTTCTCTCATAATTGGTCTTCAGTCTGCAGTTCGGTACGGTTCGGTCTTAAGCAAAACCAACCATTATGCTTTGTTAGATTGGACCGGACCAAAGACCGAACCGACCCAAACATTGACCGAACATTTTTGTCCGTTCCTCAATCCCGTGCTTTGGACCAAATAGGTTTTTCGGTCCGGTCCGGTCCGTTTTCGGACCGTGATTAGCCCAACTCTTGGAGAGTAAATTGCAAAACTCGTCCCTATGCTTTGGTCAAATTGCATGTTTTGTCTTTACTTTTTGAAAACACGCTGATTGTCTTTGCTTAAACTGAAATGACAAATATACCTTCCTCTTTTAATTTACATGTGTTAGGATACACTATAAATTCCGTCCTTGAAGTTTTATTTTTTTGCACTGTAGCCACTCCCAAACTTAAAGTGCTAAAAATGTCCTTAAAGTGAACTCTTTGTAACAAATTTGTCACTTTCACTGACACTCATTATGTAATCTCGTTAATTTCCCTCACATGCCATTCACGTGAGGGCTTTTTAGTCTTTTTCTCTATCCCGCCTACATAACTACACCTGCTAAGGGACGAAATTTAAAACATTTGTTTTCTTCCAAAGAAACGCTTAAGTGAGATTTTTTACAAGACTCAACTATTCATTATTAATTACTAATTACAGGACCTTCCGGATTGTAACCATTTCAAATTTCATATAAATCCATCTGTCATTTTAGACATCACATAAACACTCTCACATATCCATTCCTTACAAAACACCTAAAAGAATCTTACTTTTTCCTCCCCACATTATTCCGCGCTAAGAACCATAATTGCTTTAGTTTATTTCGAGATGATTAAAGGTTAATGACTATATGATAATGTACATTATAATTTATATGTTTGATAGTTCATTGATTGTTTCTAATTAAACCCATATAACTTAGGTTATAGGAATATTTGGATGGTTGACCGGGTTAACCTTTGAATTGAGTTTAAAAGAACAAAATAAACACTAATGTTGATGATTTTGTTAACTTAGCTTATAGGAATTAGTTGGATGGTTGACCTTTACGTTGAACATTTTGGGTATGATGATATTTATATGCACGACTACATTTCATTTTCTATTCCTACAAACTAGCCACAAGCTGCACAAACTTGTGTTAGTCATAGGAATAAAAAGGACTCATCAATGTTAAAACAACATAACTTCTTCTTCATAAGATAGACAATCCATGAGAAGGCATATTAATATAAATAATGTCTAAAAACGTTATTTATATTTTTCGACCTCTTTACGTTTTGAAGATGGCAACATGTAAAAACATTCTATGATAAAAATAAACGTATACACGTTATTAGTCATAAGTTTTCATTTCGACGTAAATCACTTAAGGTATGCATAAATAAATCATTAAACTTGATTAGTGATCAAATATATACCTTTTTATCTTAAACTTAACATTTTTACAAATGTAATAAAACCCTTTACAAAAATAAAAATATACAAAATTAATTAAAGAAATGTTTTATTTATTTATATAAATTCAAAATCTGGTTTTCCCCCCTAAAACAGATAAAACTAGACCAGATAAACATTTTCCCACTAAAAGACAAAAATAGGAGCGTCTACCTAAGGACGGCCCCTTTATAGGTAGAACGACCCTCAGATATATTTGGGACCGTGAGACCGTCCACAATAGACGTTGCACTCTCTCTCTCTCTTGCCTATAAATACTGCACTATTCCCTAGCAGTTTTTATCCCTTTTGCACATAGTTTTCTGTCATACTTCTCTCTTTACATCTCTTTAAATCTTTCTAAACCTTTGATCACTAACTTGCTTAATCTTGTTTAAGTGATCCATTCTTTCTTATTCCCTCAAGTGCAAGAGAAGAACACTCGTATTCGCTAAGAAACAAAGTGTTGTAGATTAGTGATTTCTCTCCTCCTTTCTTCTAGATTTGATCTCTATATTCTCATTCTTGTGTAGTTGTGTAGATCCGGATAGTATATAAATCCAGAAGTGTTGATTGTGTGTCAGTTAGTATTTTAGGCCTTAAAATACATTAGTGAAGTGGTAGATTGATTCTAGCTAAGATTAGGATTCGACATTTAGCTTAGTGTCGGAAATTGGTATAAGCGACGTGTGACAGTTTTCTCCGCCTGAAGGGAGCTTGTTGACATAGTGAAATCTCGAGTCGGATACTCGGGGAGTGGAATAGGGCGAAGAAGAGCTTCGTAGCCGAACCACTATAATTCTCGATGTTGTGGTTTGATTGTTCTATCTCTTATCTATCGTCTTTCATTTCATATCTCGTAGTTACTATTTATATTGTGTTTGTGTTGTTTGTAGTTAGATATATTGTTTGTCCATATTGTTTGTTGATCTCACATAAACACGAATCTAGGATTTTATAAGCAAACTTTTAAAATGCCAATTAACCGGTAAACTATTCAATCCCCCCTCTAGTTTCCACAATTGGTATCAGAGGCCAGGTCACCCAAGATTTTTAAAATATATTGTATGTTAAAGCTTGAATCGATCTATGGATTCTGAAAAATATCTAGAAGCGCAATCTATGCAAATACCATCACTTTTTGAAAACAATAGTTTTATTTACTGGAAAAATAGATTCGAAACTTATGTGAAATCAAAAGATCTCGATCTTTGGCATGTTATTACTGAGGGTGATTTTCCGCCTATTCAAAATAACCCGGAAACCAAGCAAGATGAGGTTGTCTCTTTTGAAAAACAAAATGATGATCTTAAAAAGAAACTTGCAAAAAATAACGGAGCTAAAATTGTTATTTACAATGCTTTGCCTAGGAAAGAATACGAAAGAATTTTCATGTGTAATACGGCAAAAGAAATTTGGAAAACCTTGTTAATCGCCCATCAATGTAATAGTCATGTCAAAGATAATAAGATCGACCTTTTGGTACAACAATATGAAAAATTCGTCATTTCCGAAGACGAATCTATAGATAGTTCTTTTGCTAGATTTAACATTATTATTACTAGTTTAAAAGCTCTTGATGAAGGTAACTCTAGCAAGAACTATGTTAGAAAGTTTCTTAGAGCTCTACATCCTAAATGGAGAGCAAATGTCACAGCGATTGGAGAGTCGAAAGACTTGACATCACTGTCACTTGATGAACTCATCGGGAACCTTAAGGTTCACGAATTGATCATCAAGAAAGATTCCGAAATAGTCAAAGGTAAAGGAGAAAGGAAATTTCTTGCCTTAAAGGCTAAAAAGGAATCTAGTGATGAAGAAAGTTTGACTTCCGGATGCGAAGACGAAGAGTACGCCATAGCTGTTAGAGACTTCAAAAAGTTCTTCAAGAGAAGAGGTAGGTTCGTGAGACAACAACGGAATGACAAAAAGACCTTCCAAAGAATTCGGGACGACAAGAACGGCAAAGGTGATAGGAAGTGTTTTAGATGCGGAGACCCGAATCATCTTATCGGAGAATGTCCGAAACCACCGAGAGACAAAAACCAAAGGGATTTTGTCGAAGGCTCTTAGAGCAATAGCGGTGAGGAAGATAATAAAAAGGCTAAAGATGAAACGTGGCTCATGACACAAGCATCTAGTAAGGTATATTCCGAATCCTCTTACTTTAGTGATGAAAACTCTTTAATAGATGATTTTACTCTAGATAGTGAATATCACAAATTATGTAAAATGAGTTAAAAAATAATCACTAAAAACAAACACTTAAAAGCTATTAGAATTAGGTTAGAAAAGGATATTAGTGAGCTATAAGAAAAGTGTCACAACTCGAGAAAAACAAGGGAGTTGATCTCAAACGTACAACATGTCAAATACTTAAGATTAACAACGAAAGACTTAAAGAGGAAGCTTCCAAGCTAACTCAATTTTAAAAGAGTACACACTCGCTAAATGAAATGCTAAGATTACAAAAACCCTTCGGAGATAAATCGGGTCTAGGTTTTAACTCATTTGAAGCATCAACAAGCGGGACTAAGAAAACAGAATTTGTAAAATCTCAAAATGTGGAACCCACTGGCAATGGTCCCCTGATTGAAGGGAACGACCCCCTAAGTGTACAAACGGCCCCCAAAGCAAATCAGGGAACGTCTGTCTATTCAACGAGAAATGAAAAATCTGTTTCTTTTTTAAAATCTATTTTGGGTCCGAGACCAAAACATATAATGGTAAATAACGTTAAAATTCCCGTTGCTAGTGATGATGAGGTTAAACAGTTTTATAAACCTTCTTTAAAACCCAGAGTTGGATTTTCTAAACCGGACTTTAGGTCAAAAACTCCACCTCCTAGGAAAATTAACAATTCCCGTCCTCGGTCTAAAACACCTCAACCGATAATAAACATTGGACGTCAAAATAGTCCAAATGGTTTTCCTGTAACTTGGAATAACTTCCAACCTCAAAGTTACATGCCATGGGGAATTTGTCCTTCATTTCCACATCCCAATCAAATGCAACAAATGAAAGTGATGTTTAATACTAACAACTTTGGACCCATGAGATATTGGGGACTAAATGCTTGAGTTGTTATGTTATATAAATAGATATGCTTTGGAATCGATTTGGAGCCCGACGAGTGGATCAAAGATAGTGGGTGCACAAAACACATGACGGGCAACCGAAAGCTTTTCTCCACCTACAAGGCATATAATGGAGGTAACGTAATTTTTGGTAGTAATCTACACGGTAACATCATTGGCAAATGTACGATTTCTCATGACTCCCTAAATATTGCTAATGTTGAACATGTAGATAATTTAGGATTTAATTTGCTAAGTGTTAGTCAAATATGTGATAATAAGTGTAAAATAATATTTTCTAAACATGATAGTGAGATTACTAAGGATGATAAGGTCATAGGTAGAGGTATTAGGAAAAGCAGCTTGTATGTGATGAAATTAGGAAAGAAGCTAAAAGACAAAGTCTGTCTTACAACGATTGATGAAAACTCCACTTTGTGGTATAGGAGATTAGGTCACGCAAATATGCGTCTAATTCAATCGTTAGCATCTAAGGAACTAGTTATGAATTTACCTAAGCTTAAGTTTGATCAACATTTTTGTGATGCTTGCTAAATTGGAAAACAAGCTCACGCTAGTAACAAAGCTAATAATATGGTCTCAAAGACTAGATGCTTAGAACTTCTCCGCATGGATCTTTTCGGTCCATCCGCCGTACGGAGTTACGGAGGAAACCTCTACACCTTAGTAACAGTAGACGACTATTCTAGGTATACATGGACAAGATTTCTTAAAACCAAAACTAAGGCTTTCGAGCAATTTGAAATCTTTAGTAAGAAAATACAAAACCAACTAGGATGTTTAATAATGTCAATTAGGATGGACCACGATATATAATTTAATAATGAAGTGCAATTTGAAGAGTTTTGTAATGCCAATGGTATTACACATAACTTCTCGGCTCCACACACTCCACAATCAAATGGCGTGGTAGAAAGGAAAAATAGGACTCTACAAGAAATGAGTATAATGATGTTAAATGAACAATTGTTACCATAAAAGTTTTGCTGTAACGCCGTAGATACATCAACCTACATACTCAACCGAATCCTAATTAGAGCCATCTTAGGAAAAACACCATATGAACTCTTGAGAGGTAGGAATTCTACTCTTGATTACTTCAAAGTGTTTGGAAGCAAGTGCTTCATCTTAAACATAAAAGACTACCTCACCAAGTTTGACCCAAAGTCATACGAAGGTGTTTTCCTATGTTACTCCCAAAATAGTAAAGCCTGCATCATCCTAAACAAACACACCATGAAAATCAAAGAATCACTCAACGTGACATTCGATGAAACTCCTCCACCATCTAAAACATCACCATTGGTGGATGATGACTTAGATGAAGAAGAATCGATTAAGGTTACCGAAAAGAAAAAATTATAAAATGACATTGAGGATGAAACTTTAGAAGTTGACGAAATTGTCAATATTAAGGAATCTAAGAACCATCCATTAGACAACATCATAGGAAACCTTAACCAAAGAACCATTAGGTCTTAAGCCCAAAATCAAAGTAACTTTTTTTGTTTTATATTAACTATAGAACCTAAGAATGTGAATGAAGCCTTAAAGGATGAAGGTTGGATAATTGCAATGCAAGAAGAATTACATCAAATTATTGCAAATGATGTTTAGGATTTAGTACCACATCCTAAGTGTACGACAATTATAGGAACCAAATGGGTGTATAGAAATAAGCTTGACAAAAATGGCACCGTGTCTAAAAATAAGGCTATACTAGTAGCACAAGGCTATAATCAACAAGAAAGAATTGATTATGATGAAACTTATGCCCCCGTAGCTAGATTAGAATTAATTAGGATTTTATTAGCTTATACTTGTGCCTTAGATTTTAAAATTGTTCCAAATGGACGTAAAAAGTGCATTCTTAAATGGTTTTATCAATGAGGAGGTATACGTGGCACAACCTCTGGGATTCATTGATTTCGAAAAACCTAATCATGTTTATAAACTTAAGAAAGCTTTGTATGGTCTTAAACAAATTCCTAAAGCTTGGTACGATAGATTAAAAGCTTTTCTTATTAAACATGAATATAACATGGGAATGGTAGATAACACACTTTTTACAAAGAGAAAGGTTCAAATCTCATCATTGTTCAAATATATGTCGATGGCATTATATTTGGTTCAACTTGTCAAAAGTTGTGTGATGACTTTGCCAAAATCATGCACGATGAGTTTGAAATACGCATGATGGGTGAACTAAACTTCTTCATTAGATTACAAATAAAACAAATGGAAGATGACATCTTTTTTAATCAATCTAAATATATTAAAGAAATGCTTAAGAAATTTGGCTTAGAAGATTCTAAACCAATGAAAACACCTATGTCCTCGGATACGAAACACACGAAAGATGAAGAGTGTGAGTCCGTAGATAGTAAGAAGTATCGAGGCATGATAGGTAGTTTATAATACCTAACGACAAGTAGGCCCGATATCATGTTTAGTGTCTGCCTTTGTGCACACTTACAAGAGGATCCCAAAACCTCTCATCTTAAAGCGGTTAAGCATATCTTTCGATACATTAAAGGCACTACGCACTTAGGATTATGGTATCCTAAGGGGACCAGCATAGAAACCGTAGTATAAGCCGACTCTGATCATACGAGAGATTATGTGGACCGAAAAAGCACTAGCGGTATTTGTACGTTCATAGGATGTTGTCTAACATCATGGTACTCGAAGAAACAAACCGCTCTTGCTATATCCATGACCGAAGCCAAATACGTAAGCGTCGGAAAGGCATGTCAACAAGCACTATGGATGAAACAAGCTCTTATCGACTACGACATTCGACTCGACGACGTTCCGATTATGTGCGACAACAAAGGCGCGATTAACCTAAGCAAAAACCCTATGCAATACTTGCGGACAAAACACATCGAAATACGTCACCATTTCCTTCGGGACAATGTCCAAAAAAGGAAACATCTCAATCAAAAAAGTCTTGTCTGAAGATAATATCGCCGACATTCTTACTAAACCCCTCAAGTGCGAATCGTTCAATTATCTTCGTCTAGGTCTAGGAATGATGGAACACATTCCGTATATCATTCTCTTCTTTTCGTCTAGTCTCGATTCTAGTCTATGTTCCATTCCATGTGTCGTGACAACTTAATTGCTTCATCCGAAGTATTTTAAGCATTTTTAATTAGCGAAATGCAAATTAAAATGTCACTCATTCTAAAAATTCATCAAAAATCAAGCCTAAACTCTCTCTGCTGGGGACGGTCCCTATAAATACGGCGGCCCCCTGATTTATTGGGACGGCCCCCAGATATTTAAGAGACCGTCGGCAGCAAGTTACTAATGTCTGATCATATTTTTTTGTCACAAAACAAACACCCCTTCTTCTCTCTTACCAGCGATGCACGAAGCTACCATCACCCAAAATCTTAAAATCTTCCATTGAAACTTAATTTGAAGGTACAATCAACATTATTTATCAACCACAACATCATAAACATCATCAATTGTAAGTTATTTCATCACTTTTCTTCTAGGATTCAATTGAACTCGAAATCAAAAATTGGGGGTTTTCATTTTTTTTAGTGTTCGTATGTAATTAATACTAGAGTAATATAATGTCTAACTATTATGATTCCCGTAGACATAGGATTTGTATAATTGAACGTGACTGGAAAATTTTTATACATTAACAAAAAATTATTTTTGAAAAATTTCTCACGTTAGGAACCTCATAAAAACATTTTATTAATACATTTCAAAAACGTTTTTGCACTCATGCATAATAAACTCATGGCCATTGTTCGAAGTATATAACTAATATATATTTTTAGACGCGTTTGGTTGTGAAAAATTGAATTAAGGAGTGTTTGGGTTAACTCATTGGTTTTCATTTAGAGTCGAGTTAACCGCAACTCCACATTTGTTGCATATAGACACATACTAGGCACAAATTTTCAACAACTCAATTTCGCAATATTATAAATATAATTTTTTCTCATATATAGGTGATAATGCCTCGCTTGACTTCATCTGACCACAAAAACACTCGTGTATATATTCTCGTTCTTTCCGATAAATACAATCAGCCTTTGAAAAATGTTTTCAAATTAACTGAAAATAGTTTCATTCATGAGGGTCGGGTTGTGGACCAAGACTATGACGATATGACTTATCTTACTACTATGTTTGGGTTAATTGATTTTGACTGTCTCTTCAAAATAAATGAACAAACCGTTCCACGTTTTATTCTTGAGTTCTATAGTCAATTTTGATTTTCCTATAATTAGGAAGGTCACATGTTAGTCGAGTTCATCATTCAAAATAAGTTCTTTCATACACTCTCGAATAGTTCGATCTAATCCTCGATATTCCTACCGAAGGTCATTGTTCATTTTCTGACAAATGGTCTCTCGATAATTTGGCCTTTAGTGTACCCTTGGGAGGTTGTTATCAAACCACCCCTCATACTCCTGATCAAATCAAAGTCTATATCCAACTCGAAAGAGAGGAACCTCTAACGCGTGTTCATCATGGTAAAATTGTCTTTGTCGATGAAAACTAAATTTTAACTCGTGAAGTCCAAACGAAATAAAAACTTGGGTTGAAATTATTCGCGAAAATGTATTTTGTGTTGGCGACAACCGGGATCATCTTTAGACATGCCTTTGTCATATACAATCCTAATTTAATGTTACAATCTTGCTTAAATAGAATGATATTTCAAATATGTTTACAACATATAAGATTTAAGAACTTGCATAATGCTCCCACTAGCTCTAATAAGAATTTATATTTGTTGAAGTTAGAATCAGTTCATTGATTTCATTATCGAACCAAATATTTAATCTCCTAGATGCCCGCCTTAAGCTATTCATGGATTCTTTGCAACCTTTACACTTTACAAAGATTATTTGGATCCATTGCACCATGTTCTCGCTAAAGTGACAATCTATTTATCATATTTCAATAATCCTGAAGTCAAGTATGATAACAATAATAATCTTAGTATTTTAATGCTTGCTATTGAAAAATAAATATAATCATAATCAATTGTCTGAGTATGAATGATAAGACTAGTCATTAAGGCACTTTAAAATAGTGTACATTTATGTTCATATTAATCTTCTCATTGAAGACATATTTTCTCAATCTAATGGTTGAGTGAAAGATTAATCAAGTTATAAAATTGATTATCAATCATGGACTCATCAGTCTTATTTATCAAATTCCAAATTTGATACAACTGTGTAATTAATGGGTTTAACATAAACCCCTCATTTTAATTATTTGGTATTCACATGAAAACGATTACTCTTACAATATTAAGGAAAACTATCAGATTTGTTGATGACAAGTATTTGCTGTACAGCTTAACATTAGAATGTCTAGGCTAAGTGCATTCACTAGTGTTTTAGAAGGCATTTGTTATTAAATTTCTTCAATATTTATGATACTCTCATTTGCCTCTTGTAAGAAAAGACTATTCTTTAAATACTCATCATTTTAAGCAACAACAAATTGTTCTTAGTTGGGTGTACAAGATATATTGACAATTTTTGATCTAATTTGTTAGTAACATGTTCACTGATCTCAACAAATTCAACATTTCAATTGAGACATAATGAGAACGTTCTCATTCCACAACTTAGTGATGTCTTAGTTACCTGTTGGAACCATATTGAGTATGACATACTCAAATTTTTAACTTTGATAGATTTGGAGGTAGAGTAGTTTAAATTCATCTAAGATCAAACGATATTCATAAGGTTTGAATTTTCTTATTAGACATACCATAAACTTATGGTATTATATAAGAATTGAGATTATGAGACAATCTGTAAAGAATATAATGCATTCTAAAAATGAAAATGGGTTGGGGCTTATGTGTCACTTTTTGCGTACCAATGCATTCGTTGAACGAGAGGGTTTGCTTAATCATAAGTCAAGGATATAATAAATTTCTCATGGAAGTTTCTTATGATACATGTTTCTTCATGCAACTATTAGTTGAGTTAAGATTCGAAGCTTCTAGAATCCATGCATGCGAGCCCGTGTGACCTGCAGACACGAATGCAGCTCCGAAAGCTTTCCTATACGCTAAAGTTTTTGCTGCAGATTTCGTTTCCATTTTTAATAGTTTCCAGATTTTGTGTATCTATTTAATTTTAAGATTGATTTAACTTTATCAACAAGGTATACGAAAACAATTAAATTAAATAGAAGATATCAAATCGTGTTTATAGAAATAGACAGATTTTGCTTATGATTGATGGATGGGGCACGGTACGTAAGGCATTATTTCTTTGGAAAATCAAAGTCCCGCTATTTTCCAGTATAAATATTGCCTTCATCTCATTTAGTTTTCACACAGCAAAAACGCAACTCCAATTACCATTTGATTTTCAGCAAACCTTTCGATCAGAAACGCAAGATACTTCCGTGATTTTTCAAGCAAGTTTGTCAGGTCTGGCTGTACAACAGCTTTGTACGTTGTACCCTGGGAAACAACGCGAATATGTTTTTTAAGGGAATCGCAGTTAACACGAGCCTGTACACTACCTTTTACTGCTTTATTTTAATTATCGTTCATAGTGTTTGTCTTCTACTTTTACCCCATTGTGTCTGTTATTTAAATTTCTGTATTTATTTCTGTTAATTAAATTTATTGTAATGTAATTTGATTTATTAATAAAAGTGTACCCGTTTTCTCTACAATCTTTAAAACAGATTCTGTTAACAAATTAAAAATGCTTTTATTACTTAGATAATTATAATTACAGATATTATAAATAAACTTTTCCCTATCGAAAACCAAGATTTGTGTTTCTTTAGAAATCATTTTAATTAAACGGATTTTAATTAACAGATTTTATAATATATAAACTACTGTGCTTTTTGTCAAAACCCAGATGAGTTTTCTTTGAAAATCAGTTTTAATTAAACGTATTTTTAATTTACAGAATTGGAAATTACAAATCTAAACGTTTTGAAAAGTAGTTTTCTAATCAGTTTATATTGAAACCAATATTGAGTTTCTATTAAACTGATTTGTTGATTCATTGAAACCAAGATTGAGTTTCTTTGAAGCAGATCTGGTACAAGCTATAGAAATCACGATTGAATTTCTTAGATACCGACTTATAACAGTTTATTTTACTGTTTGTGTTTGATTTTCAGGATGACAATCGATACTAATGTGACTGCTCCTGTGAACGTAACTGGTGTGCCGTTACACAATACAGTTCAAATCATGCTGAAAACAAGAAAAATTCAATGGACAGGAGGTGGGCAACAAAGATGTTTATCTATCTCAACTACTTTAAACTTGCACAGTTCTTAAACGAGACTGCACCTCAGGTGGAACCTCCTAAGCGGAAGGTCAACCCTCTAATGCACAGGCTGTGCAAGCTATGGAAGCATGGAAACATTCAGACTTTTTGTGTCACAACTATGTTTTGAATGGTTTGATGACTCTTTGTACAATATGTACTGCAAGACCATGACTGCCAAAGAATTATGGAGTCGTTAGAACAGTAAGTACACAAACTAAGTGATGCTGTAACAAAGAAAGTTCGAGTCAGCTCGTTTTTTGGATTACAAGATGGTTGATTTAAAGAATGTGATAACCCAGGTTTTAAGATCATACAGGTTTTGCGTACAAAACGACATTCATGTTGAGGGAATGACTGTGAGTGAACTTTTTAAGTATGCTTGCTACTTGAAGCATACGCGAAAGAGATGAGTGTTGAAAGACTTAATTATTCGTCTTCGTATTGAAGAGACAACAAGCTGGCTCAGAAAACACTTAGCACCTGATTCCCTTTTCTGCCAAGGCTAATATGGTTAAGCAGACAGGGTCATCTTCAAAGTCTAATTCCAAGGGAAAAGGCAAAGACAAGAAGAAGAATGACAAGAAGAGCAAAGGGAAGTCTAAGTACCTTGCTCCTAAAGCTGGAATTGTGAAACAGAAGTTCCAAGGGACTTGCCACAACTGTGACCAGCCAGGTCACCGTGCTACTAATTGCAAGATGCCGACCGTGTGTGAACCCACGCCAACCAATATGGTGAAATGATAATGTGGACATGATTGCTAAGGGTGTCTGACGTCATTGCCAAGATCTCTGAAGTTACCTACTAGATTCTTAACAACAGTGTTGGTGGGTTGATACTGGGGCAAACCGTCATGTTCTGCTGACAAGATAGGTTTCAAACGGATCTTTCCGAGCGGTTTGAACAATAGGAAAAAAGTTTGTACAGAGCCAACTCTTGCAACTGCTGATATCAAGGCGAAAAAAGGATGTTATTCTAAAAAGACATCCGAGAAAGACTCAAGTTGACTAATGTCTTGTATGATAAAAGAGATTCCAAGAATCTTGGTTTCAATTGGCTGTTGAAACAAGTTTGGTTTTCGTCTGTTATTTGAGTCTGATAAGTTTGTTTTGTCTAAGAATAAAATTATGTTTGTAACGATATGCCGTGAATGGTATTTAACTCAATGTATGAGTTGTTATGAATGGATATCCATAAAAATGAATTCTTTTCTTCTGCTTACTTGATGAGATCTTTAATGTGTGGACAATGTCGTCTTGAACATTAAAATTTAATTCCAATGCATCGTTGATTAAATTTTAATAGCAAAACGCAATTTTGCATATTGGATTTCAACAATAAGTATGAAACTTATTCGAAGCCAAACTAACAAGATCATCTTTCAAATCAGTTAAACAAAAAAACAAAACACTTGATCATGATAACACACAGACCCTATGTGATTAGAAATCACTACCCAACAAAAAGGGGCAATAAGTACTTTATATTCACGTTTATTGATGAATGTACAAAGTATTGCTGACATTTCTTGTTTGAAAAGTAAAGAGAAGCCTATAGACAAATTGTTCTATATACAAAAAAAAAAAATTAAATGAAATAAAAAAATACAAAAATATCCGAAGTTGAGAATCACTTGGTTGGCAAATCAAGGTTGTACGAAGTGAAAGAGAGGTGAATACGTATCTCCATTCGCCGATCTTTGTGCGAAACATGGAATCAGACACGAGTTCACTGCTCCCTATTCACCTCAGCAAAATGGTATTGCCGAAAGGAAGACCGTACCTTGAAAAAAATGGTTAATGCATGTTGATAAGTTCTGGTTTAAGCCAGGACAAGGGGGGGAATCCATCTAAACGACTACTTATCTTTTAAAATAGATACCTTCGTAAATAAAAAAGAAAGACCCCTTATGAATAGTGATGAGAAGAAAACCAATCATATCAGTACTTATGAGTGTGAGGGTGTCTAGCAAAGGTGCTGTGGCCGACACCCAAGGCCCAAAAGAATTGGACCTAAATATGTGGATGTATATTCATTGGATATCTAAGAATGAACAGTGCTTATCGTTTTCATTGTACACACTCGAAAAAATCCTATATATAAAAATGCAGTAAGGAATCAGTATTGCTTTCTTTCATTGAAAATATATTTCCTTGTTTAACGAAGGAAACTGGAAGCTCATCTAGATTAGATGAAGAAGTTGTCCAAGATAAGAGACAACGAGATGATAATGATCTCCATAATGAGAGACAAGATCAACTCGAGGAAGAAGAGGTTGAACCACGAAGAAGCAAAAGGGCAAGAACCGAGAAATCGTTTGGACCCGATTTTGTTTCTTTTATGGTAGAAAAAAAAAAAAATGAACCAACTCTTACCAAGAAGCGGTAACTTCCCTACGAAGGGCATCAATAGAAAAACCTTTACAAGTGAATAGATTCTTATTTACAATCATACGTGGGAGCTCATGGATTTACCTCTTGGTTGTAAACCACTAGTACTAAAATGGATCGGTCAAAAAAAGATGAAAGCCGATGGCCACCAATTGATCAGTACAAAGCAATATTGGTAATAAAAGGATATAGATTAACGTGAAGGTCCTAATTACTTTGATACTATTTCGCCTGTTTACACAAATATAACCTCGATTAGAATGGTATTTTGCTATTGCCCCATTAATAAATTTGGAAGTCACCAAATGGATTGTGAAAATGGCATTTCTAAACGGGAGATTTTAGAAGAAGAAATATATAGAACCAACCTGAGGGTTTCCATAGCATCCTGGACAAGAGAGCAAAGTTTGTAGACTTGTAAGTCATATATGGCTTAAAGCAAGCTCCAAACAATGGCATTAAAAGTTTTGACCAGACCAAATTTAGAGAGTGGATTCAAAATTAATGATTACCGTCAAGTGGTTTTATGTAAAAGACACAAGTAGTGGATATGTAATCTTGTGTTTATATGTTGATGATATGCTTATCATTGGTAGTAACGACAAGATGATCAAATCTACTAAAGACATGTTGAAATCAAATTTGACATGAAAGATATGGTTTGAGGCTATGTGATACTTGGAATAAAGATCATACGAGACTCATATGGACTTGTGTTTAAGTCAAGCACATTATGTGGAGGCATAAAATTCTTAAAACTCATAATCGGGGACTCCGGCCTAGCTAGAACCTACTCAATTTACACCATTTGTTTTTTTTTTTTGTATTAAGTAGCGATCTATCGAAAATAGAGCGTAGGTGTTGCCCGAATTAGAGTATTTCAAAATTATTGGCAAGTTATGTATTTGATGACATGTGTAGGAGAGTGGGGTCCCCGACCTGACTAGCAATATGATGTATTAGCTGCAAAGTAGGTATACATTAAACCCAGTGGTTTAACATTGGGAAAGGGCTATGACTAAGGTACTTGCATTATTTGAGATACAGTTGCGATTTATAGGCTTCATTAATATAGATATCCTAATGTATCGAAGGATACAATATGCACATTGGATACTTGACAATAAAGGATTCTAGATCGACTATGTGGATATGGGTTACCACTAGGATGGGCCCTATATTACTTGGAAAGTCTTTCCAGCAAACGTTATAGCTAAGTCCCACGATGGAATCAGAATTATAATCGCGTTATATAAATGCGAAGAAGAAGGGGATGCGAGTCAATTCGTAGAGGACATAACCAAGGGTTTGGCCCCCCCCCCCCCCCCCCCTCAACCGTAACGGCCCATTAGTATACATTGTGATAGTCAATCGGCAATTGCAGAGCTCCTCGCACAAGGTATAATGGAACAGGTCCAGACATAGCCAAATCGCGACATAACACGATACGAAAACTGACTCTCAACAGAGTTTATCTCAATTGCTAGGTAAAGTCAAAGGATAACATCGAGGATCCGTTTTGAAAGGCATAAGGAGAGAGTTAGTTAGTAATTCGTTTTGAGTGCGGTTGAGTGTGACAGTATGAGGTGTGTGGTGGGATGGTGTCTCTAAAGGAATGAGACTAAAAGCCCTATGAAGGAATGAGTTTTTCTATAAGGAAAACCTAGTAAACCTAGATGAACTGAGGATCCCAAAATCTGAGGGTTCAATAGGACAACCTAAAACATAGAAATGGTGGGGGAAGTCACATCAAAACAATGTGGGGGAGTTACTAATATAGTAACTTCCAAGTCCATCTCCTATAACAATGTGACAGGTTAGAGGTTAATACATATGGCTTAAGATTTAAGATGAAATCATAAAGCCTAATAATTAAAGATGAAATTGTAAAACATATGTCTTTAATGATTCAAGATGAAATCACCTATGTGAGAAAGAAGTGGGGTCGCTTTGAAGGAACTGTGGCGGTGCAATTTCTAAGAGCCTTGCATTAAGAACCTGCATGTTCATGACCATAACGAGCACGACTATATGGACTTGAAAAGGTCAAGGAGAGTCTTGTGTGAGTGTGTATTATCGTCTACGTAAACAAATGTTGAGTTCAAGGACATCGCGTCTACTCAGATCTAGGAGACTAAGTGCATCTCACAAGGGAATATTCAAAGGTCACCCCTCCCTCTCTATATGCAGGACATTAACTGCAGAAATTTCACCGAATCTATCATGTGTTTTTGACCGATCTCCATTCATGTGGGGGATTGTTAAAAAATGGTTTTGCAAAATGATTTTTTGCAAACTTTGGACAATATTTAATGTATGTATATGTTACATATATTTGTGTTGGTCGGTAGCTTTGCGTTCTCCTTGAAGAGAGATTCGCAACGAGCTAAAGTATATCCAAAATGGAGTAAATATGAATGAGATATCGTGTCTCAAAGTGAGGCACTTGGAACACAAAATTTGAGAAAATCAAAACCTCCCACATCGCCAAAAAAGGAAAGTGGAGAGTGGTTTATAAGAAAATCTTGGTATTAGCTAACAAATTTCTTTAGTTTGGCTATGCTCCCATACCTACGTCGCGCGGCAGGCACAGAGGGGGGGGGGGGGGGGGGAGAGGGTGCAAAATAGGATTTCCTGGGCTGAAATAGGTTCGAAAATTCTGAACTCTGCACCCGCGCGACCCTAGCGGACACGAATGCAGCTTCCGAAAGCTCGCCTATCGCGCGAAGTTTTGTTGCAAATTTCGGTTCCATTTTAATAGGCAAATATTTTTCTTTGGAAAACATCGGTTTTCTAGTATAACTATTGCCTTCACCTCAATCAGTTCACACAACAAAAACGCAACACCAATTACAATCCGTAGGTTTTTTCAAGCAAGTTTTGTCAGGTCTGGCTGACCACAGCTAATTGTACGTTTTGAAGTCCCAGGAAACAGAAGGCGAAATCAGTTTTACACGGGAATCGTAAAACACGAGCCTCGTACCACGACCTTTTTAACCGCTTATTATAATTATCTTTATAGTGTCTGTCTTCTGGCTTCTAAACCCCCATCTGTTGTTATTTAAATTTCTGTATTAAAAATTTCGTTTAATTTAATTTATTGGGAATATAAGTCCTTTTATAAATAAAGTTACAGTTTCTACACCTAGTGATTGGTCTTTAAGTTACCTCGGAACCATAAGAGTTATGCATACTCAAATTTTTAACTTTGATAGATTTGGAGGTAGAGTAGTTTAAATTCATCTAAGATCAAACGATATTCATAAGGTTTGAATTTTCTTATTAGACATACCATAAACTTATGGTATTATATAAGAATTGAGATTATGAGACAATCTGTAAAGAATATAATGCATTCTAAAAATGAAAATGGGTTGGGGCTTATGTGTCACTTTTTGCGTACCAATGCATTCGTTGAACGAGAGGGTTTGCTTAATCATAAGTCAAGGATATAATAAATTTCTCATGGAAGTTTCTTATGATACATGTTTCTTCATGCAACTATCAGTTGAGTTAAATACTTATGTATTGTTATAAAATCAAACGTGACTAAGTGTTGTGTTCTTCTAAATGCAGTATATGTATTTCTAATGGGACTACATAAAAAATGTCCTCTAATGACACATAAAAAAAGTGTTAACAAAAGTAAAAAAAATGTCACTAAAAGTAACAAAGTGTCATCAAAATATAAAAAAGTGTCACTAAAAGATTTATTTGCTTCTCCCACACTTAAAGGTAGAAGTCCAGTCGGTAAAAGTCTATTTATAGTGACACTAAATATTTTGAGGAAATATTTTTTGCCTTTGGTGACACATAAAAGTGTCTTCAAATCTCAAAATTTTAGGCTTTTGCTTACACTTTTTAAATATTGTCAATAAAAGGTTGGATTTAGTGACATTTTTTTGTGTCATTAGAAACTCTGTCACTAAAAGTCTATTATCTTGTATTATGTATCTAACTGATTATTTATGATCAACTAAAAAGATATTCACATATGAATCAACACGCTATAAGATGCTCGCAGCAAAAACGAGCTCATCAAGAACAAAAATCTAGAATATGTCCTTAAGGAAGTTCATGTTCTTTTTCGGTTTTTGACCAATGTGTTTAATATAACGCGTGTTTCATTAGTAATAACTTTATATTATAGATAGAGACGGAGCCAGAAATTTATATTAGGGGGGGCTCGATTTTTTTTTTCGATAGTAACATAGATTCCTTTGTTTAAAAGTTAGGTTAAAACTTGAATCGTTCCACATACCGGTTCAAGCAATGGCGAGCCTAGAAGCAAATGTAACATGGTTTCATTATTTATTCGAGACCGTAAAATTAGTGGTTCAATGGAAAAACGTTTAATGTGTCGGGTCTCGTTAGATACAATCTATCACAAAGGATTATAGCAAATAAAATTTTGTTAGTGTCAGTCAATGTTTTTTTCAAAAGTGTACAACTTAAGTGTACAACTTCTTGAGATAAAATGATGTGTTAGGTGAAATTAAAAAGAATAAATCGTATCTTTAAAATTGTTTTTTAAATCATGTACTTATTAATGGAAAAATAGCAAATAAACGTTACCAAAAAAACATTTTACTCGAACCATTTATTAAATTTACCTCATTAATATTAAGAGAAAACAAAATACAAAATAATAAAGAATAATGAAGTACTCTAACCTATACTACTACTGTACTACGTAAAACAATCTAAACTAAACCCACATGACAACTATATATGCTATGTGAGAGAAAGAATGCAAAAGATTACAATATCTTTTATACCATCTTCTTTGGCTCATTTCCGATTGTCTATCCGATCGAATTTTTTTATTTTTCATTAAAACAAAGTGGGCTATTCGGCCGGTTGGGGTGGCCAAGCACCCCCTGCCCCCTGCTGGCTCCGTCGTTGATTATAGAATTGCTTATATTAATGTGGTTCTTTCTAACGTCAACTTTAATACACAAGTTATTAACTATTTTTGTGACGTTTCTTTAAAATACTCGTGAATTTCACATGCTTTTTAACTGTATACAGCTACATTTAACTATTTGTCTCACTACCCCAATAATGAGGGGACAAGTAATCTATACATTATTGATATATTGTTGAATAAATGCAATACATTATTGCATAGTTCAACTGATCATTTATAACAACATTGATTTTTCCTTATATGCCATAATATCTGTAAAGCTCATAACCTGCAAAGTCCACCTTTGACTTTTTAAACAGGTAGTTACTAATGACTGCATAATTGCATACAGTTGATTATCTCTAGAACATGCTATCTTATTGTCTTGATATTCTATTCCATAAATAGTATGTTAATAAAGTATTATTGCTCATGCAGCATACCACAATAATTCCAAAGTGGTACTGGTATTAGGAAATAAAAAATGTATAAAAAGGTACGATTTAATTAAAATTAGTAAACAAAATAAGAAGACATGTATTTCTTTTGACGCATTAGTGAACTAACTAAACATGACATGTATTTATGTGACTCAAAATTTTGCAACCAGCTTCATCTCACAGAAATCGGGACTTTTAACGAAACTTTACACTATGCAAAAAACATCCATCAGGTTCCATGAACCCCGGGAGCCTCCCTAGGTCCGCCCCTGAATTATATAAACAATGACCGAAGACTGCGCAAATGCTATGTGTTAACTCTTAGAAAAGAAATATATTGAAAACACCATTATCTGGTCCTCTGATTGAATTACAGGTTCAGCTATAAATACTAGGTATGGGCTACTGTCTATCTTCATAACAGAACCAACATTCCAATGTCTTTAATTGTCCTTTTTATATGCTGTATTTTTCTTGTTTCTGACATAACCAACACACATGCTGCTTGCATTGAGAAGGAGCGTAGAGCGCTCCTCCAATTCAAGGATGGGTTTGTAGATAATTTTGGCGTATTTTCTTCATGGCGGAGTACTTCACTGGATTGCTGCTTATGGAAAGGAGTAGGCTGCAGCAGAAGTGATCATGTCACAAGGCTCGATCTTCATGGATATTGGTCCGACGATCTTAACATGAGAGTTAATTTCAGTGGTGAAATTAACTATTCTCTCCTTGAGTTAGACCACTTGAACCATTTGGACCTTAGTTTTAACAGGCTCACTCGGATTCCAGAATTCATCGATTCATTCAGAAAACTTTACTACCTTAACCTTTCGGGCATTGACTTAGAGGTTTCTAGAGTCCCCCCTCAACTGGGTAATCTTTCATACTTGCAAACTCTTGATCTCTCAGATTCTTCCATCATTATGCAAGACACAGAGTGGCTCTCGAAACTTTCCTCACTCAAATACCTAAGCCTCAGTTACGTAGACCTCAGTGTGTCTGATAATCTATTGACAAATGTGATCACCAGCCTTCCTTACCTTTTTGAACTACATCTAGTCAATTGTCATCTTCCACAAATTCCTGTTAATACGTTTCTTCCGTTCACTAACTTCTCAAAGTCGCTTTCAGTTCTTGATATCTCCGATAACACTCTTCCTTCCTCTTCGATATATCCTTGGTTATTCAACTTCAGTGGAACCCTTACCAATTTGAACATCTCCCACAACTTGTTGTTGGGTAATTTTCCAGAAGCTTTTTGTGAATTCAAGTCAATTCAGAACATGGATTTGACAAATACTGGACTTGGAGGGGGTATGCCGAAAACATTTGGTAATTTTAGTCACTTACGTGTGCTTCATCTTGCTGGGAATAACCTCAAAGAAGATCTTTCACGCTTCTTTCACCTTTTGGAACCCGCTGAAAACTCGATCCATGTTTTGGAATTAAGTTCAAATAAGATAAGCGGTTCCTTACCTGATTTTACAACATTCACAGAATTAAGAGAACTACATATCAATGACAATGATATGAAGGGATCCTTCCCTGACAAATTTAAGAAAATATCAAATCTGATTATTCTTGATTTGGGGGATAACCAGATGAGTGGATTGCTCCCGGATCTTTCAGCCCTTTCTTCCCTGAGGGAGTTATATATGGAATGCAATCATTTGGAAGGGATACTCGGTGAAAGGATCATGCCACTTTCCAAGCTGCAATCATTGGGGGCTTCTTCAAACTTTTTTCAGGGTAAAATCACTGAAGTTCACTTAACAAATCTTTCTCATCTAGTTTACCTTGATCTCTCATATAACTCCTTTGTTTTCGAAATCGATATTGACTGGTCTCCAACTTTTTCGCTCAATGTCATTGCACTGTCATCTTGCAAGTTGGGTCCTTCTTTTCCTACATGGTTGCAAACTCAGAAGAACATCTCCATACTTGACATTTCTATTGCTAATATTAACGATCGTGTCCCTGATTGGTTCTGGAAGCAGTTAACGCCAACTCTTCGTTACCTAAATCTCTCACACAATCAAATTCATGGCACTGTGCCAAATTTAATGTATGGGGACCGACCTTATATTGATTATAGCTCTAATAATCTCTCAGGACCACTACCTTTGTTTCCTTCCAACACCCAAAATTTAGTTCTTAACAATAATATGTTTTCGGGTTCTATCTCCTTCTTGTGGAATCTTACAAACACATTTAATATCGATCTTTCAAACAACCATCTTTCTGGAGAGCTTCCCGATTTTTGGATGAACTTCACGCAACTCCTCTACCTTAATATCAAAAATAATAATTTTGATGGGAGAATACCCACATCGATGGGATACTTACCTGTTATTATGTTAAGTATGAGTAGCAACAGCTTGACCGGAGAGCTTCCTTCCTCCTTCCTCTGTTAACGAATTGTCGTCATCTACAATTTCTTGATCTATGGAGTGAATAAACTTTCAGGCCACTTACCTTCTTGGATGGGAAAAAGCATGTCCAGAGTTACATTTTCTTAGCTTAGCCAATAATGCATTCGATGGTACCATGCCTACAAGCTTCTGCATGCTCTCCAATTTGCAGATATTAGACATCTCTTCCAACAATATCTCTGGAAGCATACCTAGTTGTCTTCGCACCTTGAAAGCCATGACACAGATTAAAACCATTGCATTTATTGGAACCTACTGCGGTGGGCTGGAAGGGGTACCAAGGAGTTACATTGGTCGCGTTAGACATGTGTTTAAAGCATTGCTGGAATGGAAAGGGATGAAGCATGAGTATAGTAGTACCTTGGGTCTTGTAACTAGTTTATTACATAAAGTATGAATAATTTATACTAATAGTTTTAAAAAACAATTACATAAACAAAATGGTTTAAAAAATGATTCTATAATAAATAAATTTAAAAAAATATTCAACCAAAAATAAAAATAAAACCAATAATCACAAATCATACCCGCCCATCGGGTGGGTTTTGCAACTAGCTAGTGACTAATTGAGGGTATAGATGACGTTGTTCACGGTGTATCCTTGTTCAAGCTAAGGATCGAGATAGACCAAGTGAGGAATTACAAAATGCGCCTAATGCACACAAGCTTAACGATACTTGGAAGTTGGAATGTACATGAACAACACATGAACATGGAAGTGTTTTCGACGTGGAAGGAAATCTTTGCGAGCATTTATGTTGTCAGAATCATCCTATAACACGTGGTACACATACATCGATTACTCGATTGCAAAGGTCACTATATTTGATGTAAACAAGAAAACTGCAAAAGCTGATTGAGCAGAATTTCTGACTTCGGACCACGAGCAGGCAAGGAAAAATCTTTCCCGCTTTTTGCACTAAACATAAAAGTTTTAGCTACTGGAGTTGTGAATTCCCAAAAAACAATTCGTGATCCAATTCCTTACTGTGTTTGTCGGAAAATCAGTTTTTAATGGACGAAGGTCAAGCATTCAGCACTAAAAACAATCAATCACTTACGCAAATTCAAGAGGTATTAAGGTTTTATGCATCAAATAAATATACCACATTAACAATATGCATATAGACATATTAAGCTTAATGAACCATGATTTACATGCACGTAAACACATGGTTAACAATAAATAAATAAGCAACAATAAGTTAATAAACGCGAATTATAAGCCAAGCAACATAATAAGCGTGTATAAGCATGTAAAAACACAAACCATATTAATATTTCCAGATTTTAAGTGACTCTTAGGAGTCTTTATTTTCTCAAAAATAAAACCCTAAGGGGTCACACATAAAAAGTAAGAAAAATATAACAGATATACGCCTTTAAGTATTTTTACACGTTTTTTTATGTAATTATATAGTTATATGAGCGGCTCATGATGCCACTGCTGGAATTAGTTATCTAATAACTTAATATTACACATAATCAGGGCCGACTCTTTGGGGGTGCCACAGGCACAATGGCACAGGGCCTCCTCGAAACCAGGGCCACAAAATTTCAGAAATCGTTGACTATATATATGTACTATATTATTATTTTTATTATTGTGTTAATAAAAATTGAGATAAGGCCATAAGGAATCTTGCCGTATATGATATTGAGTTCAATTACAAATCTGAAAATATTTTTGGTAGGACCAATAAGGGCTAAGGCCCATTAAAACTCAATATATTATGTGTATAAAAAAACGTGTCATTAGATTAAAAAAACTGCTCTAACTATTAGGAGGTAAAGAATCTTGCGTTGCGGCTGTTAATTTCGAGTTTCAATAAGACAATAATCGATTCGATTCTATATTAATCGACCATGTAATCTTCAAATTTATTGTTTTAAATTTTTTTGTGATTCCCACTTTCTAGAGTAGAACTTTTAAGTTTTTATGTTTTAAGCTTTAATTGTTACAATAATTTTTTAGATGCTTACTAATTAGATTAGCTATACATTTTTTAATCTAGTTTTGTATATAATATTAGATGTTATGTTTTACTACTATGTACTCCGTAATATAAAGTAGCATTATAAGTACTAATTAGATATTTTTTGTTATTCTTTCGATGTGTTTTAGAAATCATGCCACCTAGATTGAGAAAACACGCATCTGGACACTCAAAGCGTTTAAAGAAAAAAAAACGGAAGAGTCTAATAAGAAAGAATTCGGGTCTATGCATAGATACGTTAAAATAACGCCAGATGTTACCAGCGAGAATCTAGATACTAACAATGGCGACAGTGATAGTAGTAATGATGTGAGTGCCAACGATATTAGTGTTGACAATATGGAGACTGATAATATTGATCATAATGATGATGTTGAAGTTAATGAAGTTGATGATGTTAATGCTAATGTTAGTGCTAATGAACATGATCATGATGATCATGTTGAGGATCGAGATGCTAGTGTCAATGTTGATCATGTGGATATATTTGATCCACAAAACTGGGATAACCTTAATTCTGACATGATTAAAGTTTTAGTGGCAGAGGGTCCTAAAAGAGATAGGTCTATCGACAAAGGTCCTAAAGATAAAAATTCAAGACGATTTTCATCTGCTTTTTATACTAGAGTTTTACCCAATAATGAGAAGTGTGACAGAGAATGGTTGGTATATTCAAAAGGGCTTGACAAAGTTTTTTGTTTTTGTTGCAAAATACATAGAAAAGGGATTGCAAAAGGTCATCTTGCTAATGAGGGTTATGGAGATTGGCAACATCTAGGTACTAGACTAAAAGAACATGAAGTTAGCTTTGAACATATAAATAATATGGCTAAATGGTTTGAGATGCGTCGAAGATTAAAAAAGAATGAAACGATTGATAAAGTGGAGCAAAAGCAATTTGAAAAGGAGAGAGATCATTGGAAAAATGTTATCTTTAGAATTATATGCATTGTGAAATTTCTAGCCAAACATAATTTAGCGTTTCGTGGTTCAAATGAGATGTTGCATCAAAACAACAATGGGAATTTTTTGGGTTTGATTGAAATGTTGGAAGTGTTTGACCCGTTTATCAAGGAGCATGTGCGACGCATCACGAGTGAAGAGGTTCATGTTCATTATCTAGGCCACAACATCCAAAATGAGCTGATACAGTTACTTGCGCGTGAAATTAGGTCGGCAATTATTGAGAAAATAAAGCAAGCAAAATATTTCTCTGTGATACTTGATTGCACCCCTGATACTAGTCACCAAGAACAAATGTCTCTGATATTAAGATATGTGAATGTATCCTCCACGTGTGTTAGTGTTGAGGAATCCTTTTTAGGTTTTCTAAATGTTGATGATACCACTGGTCAAGGATTATTTGATGTTACACAAGCTGAATTGAAGGCTCTTGATCTTGATATTGATGATGTGCGTGGTCAAGGCTATGATAATGGATCAAATATGAAAGGGAAACATCGTGGAGTACAAAAGAAATTTTTAGATATAAATCCAAGAGCATTTTATACTCCTTGTGGTTGCCATAGCCTTAATCTTACATTATGCGACATGGCTAATACTTGTAGTAAAGCTAAAGATTTTTTTGCAATCATACAACGCATCTACACAATATTTGCTAATTCTTCTAAGAGGTGGCAAATTCTCAAAGATAATGTGAAAGGTTTGACTCTTAAGTCATTGTCTACGACTCGTTGGGAGAGTCGTGTTGAATGTGTCAAAGCTATCAAATTTTAACTTTCAGACATACGAGAAGCTTTGATTCAAGTTTCAAAGAAAGATAACGATTATGTAATCCAAAGTCAAGCAAAATCTCTAGCAACAAATGAGCTTGGTGATTTTGAGTTTATAGTAGCAGTAGTAATTTGGTTTGAAATCTTACATAGGGTAAATTTAGTTAGCAAAAAATTACAATCTGATGATATGCTAATCAATGTTGCTATGACAGAAGTACAAGATCTAATATCTTTCTTCAAGGATTTTAGAGTCACTGGGTTTTCTAATGCGATTGATGTTGCTAAGCAAATTGCCATCGAAATGGATACCGATCCAATGTTTATTCAAAAGAATGTTATTCGTAGAAAGAGAAAATTTGACGAGGATTCTGTTGAACAAGATGTTATACTATCTGCCAAGGAATCATTTAAGGTCAATTATTTCTTGTACATTATTGATCTAGCAATTGCTTCTCTTACAACAAGGTTCGAACAGTATCGAGATTATGAAGATATGTTTGGTTTCTTATTTACCTGTGACAAGTTGAAGCTCTATGATGACGACCGTCTTAAGTCATGTTGTAGTCGTCTTGAAGCCGCACTCAAGAATGGTGATCGATCTGATATTGATGCAAAGGAACTTTATGTGGAGTTAAGGTCACTTGATAATTACTTGCCAACCGAGAATATGAAGCCCCTTGATGTCCTAAATTTTCTGAAACAAGATGATTGTTATCCTAATGCAATAATTGCATATAGAGTATTGTTGACTATCCCAGTAACAGTGGCATCTGCAGAAAGAAGCTTCTCAAAACTAAAATTGTTAAAGTCATACTTACGGTCAACAATGTCACAAGAAAGGCTAAATGGATTAGCACCGATAGCAATTAAAAATGACATATTAGAGAGTGTTAACTACGATCTAATCAACAACTTTGCTTCTAAGAATGTTAGAAGAATCGCACTATTTAAATAGTTAATTTTGATGATTGTAACTCGGTTAAATGTTTCTTTTGTTATCGTTGTTTCAATGTTTTGGAATATTAGTAATACTTTTTACGCGTTATCAATGAATATATTTGTTTTTACGTTTACTTTGGTATTTAGTAGGGCCTCCGTATAGTCGTGGTACAAGGCCACCGAAATCCACGAGACGGCCCTACACATAATATTATACGAGCTACACAGCGGAAATAAACACATATAGCATATATAATTAACATAAATAATAAAAGGAAACCGTGTACCTTTTAGCAATTAAGCTAATAAAGAAACGAAGCTTAAACGAGAATCATGAAACTTCAACCCGAGTTACTAAAGTAGGCAACCTCTACGTGTATCCACACTACACGTCTACCAATATTACCCGAATGCTAGTTCACTAACTAACGATTACCGAATACCAAGTATGCGATATACTAAAGAAGATCGACACTCGAAATCCCTTTCGGGGGGTTTTCTTGGATCGACTAAAGGAAGAGAGAAAGAGAAGATGGGATGAATGAATGGGGAACTAGGGTCCTCCTTATATAGTGTTAGGATTAGGGTTACATAGCTTTGAGAAAAAAGCTACATAATCTTGACACAATTAGTCCATCCCTTTTACCCTCCTTAGGCCGGCCTCATGTTGACTTTTTGACTTAGTTTAATTATTATGTAAAAGCTGGAAATATATGTGAATTTAAATTGATGTATTTACGTGTGATTTTACATTAATAAGTTTCAACTCCAACTAATTCACTAAACAATTTTATAAGAATATAAGCTTTAGCTTTTGACTTATAATATAAGCTCCAGCATTGTTAGTTGATATATTTTGGCCCATTGTGATTAGGCTTTAGCCCATTTATGTTACTTCCAGATCCTTTTATTGTTGCTTATATATTGTAATCCCTTTATTGAATAATACAAGGAATTTACCACTCTAACATGGTAATCAGAGCAAAACCCTAAATACATTTTTCTCTTCTTTCGCTGCCTACTATTGTTCCTGACTAATCGGTGACAACACCAATCACGTTTCTTTTCTTCTTGTTGGAATATTTGACCAACAATTTATTTGCTTCCACATGTGATTAACAAAGCAGTAGGATTCAATATTTAATTCTTGCTATTTTGTCACTACTCATTTTCCTTGGATCAAGTGCTTGTTTGACGTGAAGAACGTCATTGTTGAATTGGTTTTATTCATAATGAATAGAATAATAAACATGTGTTATACCGCTAAGGCTCTCGCATATATCCCGACACGAGGGGCTTTATTATCGAACGCATTTTGCATTCAAGATCCAGCCTGGAATATGGACACAGGTGCGTCTTCACATCTTAATTCCAATTTTAACAATTTAAGTAATGTTTTTAATTCTTGCTTATATCCATCTGTACGTGTTGGTGATGGTAAAACTATACCCGTCATGAACACCGACCATAGCATTCTTCCCACTCTTCAACGCCCTTTACATCTTCATAATGTTCTAGTCACTCCTAATATTATTAAAATCTTATATCCGTTCCTAAGTTTACGCGGGACAACAATTGTGTAATTGAATTTGATGCTTTTGGTTTCTCCGTAAAGGATTTCTTGACTCGTCATATCCTCCTCAGATGTGACAGCTCAGGTGATCTTTATCTGGTAACCAAGCCGTCGTCTCTTCCAAGTGCTTTGATGTCTCTAAGTCCTTCTACGTGACACCAATGCCTCGGTCACCCAGGTGATGACGTGTTACATTCTCTTAGTTATCGTAATTTTATTTCCTGTAATAAGGAGAAGTCTCCTCATGTTTGTCATGCTTGTTAGCTTGGCAAACATGTCAAACTTCCTTTTTCTAGTTCAACTTCAATTGTTTCTAGTTGTTTTGGGATTATTCATTCGGATATTTAGACATCTCATATTGTTAGTGCGGGTGGTTTTAAGTATTATGTCATTTTTCTTGATCATTTTTCTCATTATCTGTGGATTTATCCTCTTCGGACTAAATCTGAAGTTTTTGCTAAGTTTGTTCACTTTCGTTCTTATGTTCAAAATCAATTTAAATGTGACATTCGTGGTTTTCAAAGTGATCATGGTGGTGAGTTTGATAACACCCAACTTCTCAACCTTTTCTTTACACATGGGATTCAAATGAGATTTTCTTGTCCCAAAACTTCTCAACAAAATAGAAAATCAGAACGTATGATTCGTACTATAAATAATATGATCCGTACATTGCTTTTCCAAGCCCACCTTCCGCCCACATTTTGGGTTGAGGCACTTCACATGGCTGCCTACCTTCTAAACCTCCTTCCCTCAACCGCCATTCAAAATGAGATACCACTTACCAAATTGTTTAACAAACAACCCAACTATTCTAAACTTCGCACTTTTGGATGCCTATGTTACCCTCATTTATCTTCACCACACAAACTTGCTCCACGAGCTACACCATGTATATTTTTAGGCTACCCGGCCTATCACCAAGGAT
>BQNB010051927.1:0-40737 GCA_026074375.1 Tanacetum coccineum
ACATAAGATTGACATGTCAATCTCAAGAAACAACTACCTCTATGCAAATACGAAACAACCTATGAAGCAAAATAAATTGACTTACAAGAAATTCTAATAACCATATGAAACCCATCAACTATTATCGTTGTAGGCATTCTTATGCTCCCATCCCTCGGCCGCTCGACCCATGTCATCAAACTACATATCATCCCTATCAAAGTAGTGAACCTTCATTTAAGGAGAGAAAGCTACGTTTCTTTTAGGAGAATCCACTTTCCTACCCGACTAAATACCAGTCTTCTCGGGAGTCTTCTTGAGAATAACCTCCACCTTCTTCCATGTTTCATCAACCAAGTCATCCATGGGATTCCCAGTATCTTCCTTAAGAGCAAAAAAAGCATTAGACTGCGAAGCTACTTCCTTATTTTATTTAGGTTATGATGTAGAGGCCTTACCATTAACATTAGACTTAAGTAGCGAAGATGCTTCCTTATTTCCTTTAGGTCGCGATGTAGAAGCCTCATCATTAACATTTACCGGTTTGCTAACCAGACGATAAAAATAGTTTGGTTGAGGCTTAGTCAACCGGACACCATCAATGTGTCGAGGCTTACCATTTTGTTTTCCTTTCCCGTGCTTACGAGTAACCTCCATAAATCCATCATCCGATTCTTGAGTCGGAGCAGCAACCTTAACATTCTTAGGACATTGATCATCAATATGATTAAAGATTTTACTTGTATCACAACGAGGGGGATGCCACTAATATGCAATATCAATAGTCACCATAAAATGCCCCGAACCATTTTGAAATGGGATAGCCACGACTAGAGAGTCCACAACATCCTTTTTAGATGACACCTCAATAAGAGCCCGAGCATATGTAGTACACCCCTATGATTTAAGACACATAGCGCTTGTATACGCATCAAGCATTATAGGTCGTCCCATCATGCATTATAGTTCGTCCCAACTTAATGGTAATCAAACTAAGACCAAATTCATAATATGCAATAATAGGAACGTTATGGAGTTTAACCTAAACCCACGTGTCGCAGTTATTTCATCCTTCTTAAATCTAGTATTGGGCATCCATGTGTTCAACATTATTGGAACCAAACGAATTAGCCAAGGCCCGTTTTCAAGTACTTGTTCCATACCCTCCCTCGTTGAAAATTGGAAAAAGAAGAAACTATTGTGCAACATAACACGTTCAAGCCCATACTTCGCCCAAGTGTTTTTAACATAATTCTCAACGATAGGAAAAGCGAGTGGTATACCAATAAAATACCCGTATAAGGTATTAACAAACCGATTACTAACCTCTTCAACCGCTGCCAATGAAATAACCACATCAGCTCCTTCAACACTCTCCTTATTACTCAATTCAGAAGTTGAACCGTCTTCTTAGGGGGTGTTATCCATAAAAATGGAAGCAAATGAAATCAGCTCCGTGCATCCATTACCAGTTTTTCCATGAACGGTATCAAAACCATCCTTATGAGTGTTCATACTCTCTCAAACCCACAACCAATTACAAAGAAACAAACAGAACCTAATGATTAACAATATGAAGAGAGACAAAACCTTAATAAATTAGGGTTTTATTAGCGAGCAGATCCATGCCTAACCGACCTCCATAATCAATGATGACATAAACATTAACGAGTAGGAATGAACTCGCCTAATAAAGAACCTATGCATCAATAAAGATGAAACCTAAAAATAAGAGATCGAAACCCTAAACCCTAGAGGAGCGGCAACCAAATAATAGCAGTTAAAGAGATAAAATCAAACGATAAATCAAAATCAACATGAACATTATAAGGTATTAGATCAAATAGGGTAGGATTACATGATCGAAATAAGGATGTTTTGGGTGTTCGTCGAGATCGCGATAAAGAGAGAGACTTAGGGTTTTATGATAAGTTTTTAAGAAACAAACAAAACCTAATGATTAGCAATACAAATAGAGACGAAACCCTAATAAATTAGGGTTTTGTTAGCGAGCATATTCATGCCTAACCGACCTCAAAAAATTAAACGGGATCAACAAACAGAACCAAACGATTAGCAATACAAAGAGAGACGAAACCCTAATTAATTAGGGTTTTGTAGCGAATCAACAATAGGAAAAGCGAGTTGTTTACCAATAAAATACCCATATAATTACTCATCGAAATCCATTTTGCGATCTTGCTACGGTTCGCTTGATTGTCACAACTAAAGAGATGTATCTTAACTGAAACAACATTTATCCACTGTCGCGTCACCCCCGACTCATAAGGTGTTTCTAGCCAAGAATGGTACCTCACAGGATAGTCATAGCCGTGACTCATGGGAAAATCGTGATTCTCGTTCCTCTACTCAACAAAATGTGTGTTTTAATTTTTCTCGTGGTTCTTTTAGATTTGGGAATGTTTGTAGATTTATACATAACAGTGTGGCTCGTGTTACTCAACCTAATAACCCCTCATTATGGCAAAACCAACAAACTATGTCCTATATGTTGGCCATTTATTAGCTTTATATAACAAAATTGCAATTATTGGGTCTGATTCCTATAATTCAAATATAGGATTGGAAGCCATCTCAACCACACTGTTAAAGAATGCCTTGACAAGCCGTGAGAAGTAGATGCAAACATACTTAAAATTTAGCCTTTTTAAGAATCCTTGCGAGCCCCTCCACTGAGAGAAGGAAATAGTAAGAGCGATAATCTATCTAGTCAAGGTGGCGATCGTGTTTTTACATCCTTTTGACTTAGGTTCAATAACCATGACAAGCAGTGCTCAGTTCTTCCCAGACTCAATGGTAACAACGGTAAAAGGAGCATGGTAGGGACCGAAGGTCTTAAGGAAAACACAACAGTAGTTAAGTTTATATGAGTGGAAAACAAGGGAGTATGTTATAGAAAACCGAAATGAATCATGAGAATATTGGTGTCAATTCTACAAATATTGAATATAACCCAATTGAAGGAGCAAGTAAATGGCGTAGTGTGGAACAAGCGGAAACTAATGGGGGATTAAGGCAACCATGTGTCACGTAGTTGTCCACTATGAACAATTTTTTAGTCATCACATGCATAATGTTAAACAAAGTTATGCGATAGAGAGACAGAATGGTGAACCAATTACACATTTAAAAGAAAACGACACCATTGTCACGGACCCAAAAATTAAAACAAGTTCTGCTACTAAAGCCAAGAATACATTCACACAGAATTCTTGTAAAAGATAAACAATGGTCCTATTGTTGGCGATTCTCCTAATGAAAAGCAAGGGAACAAACGTGTTGGGTCAATTCAGTGCCCAATGATCTTTCACTTAGGATTTGAATACAAAATATCCTAAGTGTTAGATAACCTTTAACAATTCAAGGTCACTAAGTGAACAATCACTCAGTGAGTTTCCTTCAAGTGCTCAGCCTGAGTCTACAAGAAAGACTCAACCATTCAGTGAGGCGTTTCTCAGTAAATGAAGTCCCTGAGCTAAAGAAAAATGTGATGGGTTCAGTGAGTTATGGCAATAGACTCACTGAGCCCCACACGATCTCCAACAACTAGAAGACCCTGAAGACAAGAGCCTGAAGAATAGGCGAGATAGTTTGAAATGGATAAGTCCAAGATCTTATCCACCTAAAGATAAACTATCTTGAATATGGTATAAAGACAAGATCAATTGCAGCACTGACCTTAGAAAGTGTGTTTGTCCCATACTTAGATTAGAATTGTAATAGAGACAAAGTTGTACAATATATACTAGCCTATTAGCATTGGGACACGCACTTATCACCCATGTGGGTATGAACCTACTTAAGTAGTATAAATAGATAAGCCTTGTAAAGGAGTAGGTTAAGTTTGTGCATTCAAAGTTGTATCTTTCACAAACACCTACTCTTCCAAAATCAACTAAGTCTCTAAGCAAGCTCAGTTGGTTAGCATAGTTCTCATCTTTGCATAATACTTTAAGTTATGCAAAGTTGTTAGTGAGGAGATCACACACACACATACACGTTGTCATTCAATCCCCATTGTAGTTTCGCGTACAATAGGGTATAATTCTTAATAAAAAAGAGTTAAACTTTGAAAAGTTAGTTTTGTATCTTTTACTTTTGTTTTATCTTTACTCATACAAAACCTTTTCAAAGAACTTAATATCTTGCTTTACTTTCAAGCCATGAGTTAGTTAATCTTAACTTTCTAGCTATTAGGTTACTAACTCAAAAGGAACAACAAATGGTATCAGAGCTGAAGGTTTATAAAACTTTTAAACACTTAAATCTACTCACAAGTTTTTAAAACCTAGATCCTAAAATGGCTACTGAAAGTACCGTACCCTAGGTAGTTGGCAAAAAGGGAGGTAGCTATGCTGCTATTGCTCCCAAACTAGAGCCGGGAAAATTTAACAAATGGAAAAAGCGAATGCTTTTCTATTTAACGGGAATGGAACCCTACTACATAAAATGTATTAAGGATGGTCTATTTCTGTCAAAAAATGTTGATGGTGCCATTAAGCCTGAGTCCCAATAGACCATGGATGAGAGGAGGCTGGTCGTTCAAGACCAACGCCTTAAAAACATCATTATGTCATGTCTACCAAATGACATAATAGAGTCGGTTATTAGCTGTGAAATAGCTAAAGCAACATGGACTGACTTGGTTCACAGCTTTGAGGTCCCTCTGATACCAAGGATAATAGGATCATGGATCTAAAACTTGAGTATTAAACTTTCAGAGCTAAACCCTCTGAAAGTCTCTCACAAACCTACACCCGCTTTAAGACTCTGCTCAATGAGCTTACTAATGATGGTGTGAATCTTTCTAAACACGAAACCAATGTTGTTTTTATGAATAGTCTCCCTGAGAAGTGGTTACCTTCTCTTAGGGACTAAGAAACGCCAATCATACTCAGACCCTTGAACTGGTTGATATCTATGAAAGGTTTGTCTATGAGGACAACCTAATCCAAAGAAGGTATCTTGACACCAAAAAGGCCCTTATAACCACTCCCTCAACCACTGCTATTTCTATTGCCTTCTTTTCTAACAATGTTGTACAGGATTTCCAAGAAAATTCTGATGATGGGGTAGATGAAACCAGTGAGGAGTATCTCGGAGACTTAGATTTATAGTTTCACAAAAGAGCCCTTTTCGCAAATTTAAAATGTTTTATCAAAAAGAAAAACAACTTTTCAACCCAAAAAGTTAATAAAAACACTGATTGTTACAGATGTGGCAAAAAGGGTCATTTTGCTAGGGACTGTTTTTCTAAAACGTCTTAACCTTCTTACAAATCACCAGTGTGTAGTTCCTCTTCAGTGTCAAAAGGTTTTCAACCCAAGTTTACACCAAACTTATTCAGTCTTCTTAAACCTCAAGTAGTCAAAATGAACCAAATATTCAAAAGGACTACAAGGATGAATATAAGAAAATGAAATCCAAACTATGACATTCTGCAAGTTCGCACGTTAATATTTTACCAATTTACTTGCATCATTTTAACTTTTATAAGTTACATACTTAATTTGACCTAAAATCGAGAAGTTGTCCTGCGTATAACTGAGAAGCATCACTGGACGCGTTTCGGCTTTTGATTAAACGTAGTCTTTTGAAGACTATCACGTTTTTACCTATCGAGCATATATTTAATTTATCACATCTTTATTTTTAGTTTTCGTGCGCTTTTAGTTTTTATGGGTAACGTAAACATTGCTAGGTTCATTCTTGTGCATGCATGTAAGTATCTAGCTAAATAAATATCTAGTTTCACAAAAATCAAATTTGATCATTTTGATCCCCCCCCCTTTGAATCCATGTGGCGTCCGCACCTTATAGCCCCAACACACACCCATATTTTTCTCTTATGTGTTCCTTTAGTACATCATTTGTTTGTCTTGCCATGGAATAGAACCTCACACCAAATGATATCCCATACGGGAAGGTTCTAGGTTCATGACTACCTATATGGTATATGTATACCATTCACCTCATTTCATTCATTAATTCACCCATCTACTTCTCTCTCTAAAAACACACACATAAAACATTTGCTCTTTCATTTCTTCTTGCTTCTTGTTCGACGCCCGAAAAACAAACACAAACACTTTGTGTTTTGTTTACTTGATCAAAAATATTGATTAGTTGATTTCCTAGAGATTATTGGTATTTATTTTGGGTTATTCAAGAACCTATTTGGGTTTTCTTCGAGTTCATTTCGGGTCAAGATCCTTCATTTCTTTCATCATCTTCTCACAACTTGTAAGCTATAACATCCCACTTCTTTTGCATAAATTTTTAAAATGTTTGTTTATAAACCATTTTGTTTCTCTCAAAAATCTTATCACTTGTGTTTGTGTGATCACTTTTTACAATTAAAACTAATGAATAAACAAGGTTGTACAACTTATTTGCAAGTTTAGTCTTTTCTTAATTTTCTTACTTTTTCTTGTACTTTTAAGTTAGTAGCGAGATTTTAAGCGTTAAAAGTGATGTTTGACAATTTAGTGAAGGGATTTAGGATAGATTAAGGGTGTTGGTTTGATGATTGAAGTATTGGTGAAGTGGTTTAGGTTAGATTAAGAGTATTGTAAACTTGTGGTGGATTTTGATTGATTTTAGATAATAATACCTTGCTGTCCAGAAACAAATCGTGGGTTAAGAGGCATTTAAAATGTTTTTGTTAAACAATAAAAGCATATTGGCCCGGCCTACTTTTTTAGGCCCATTTATTGTTTAGGCTTTTACCTTTTGTTTATCTTATAAATACCCGTTGTATTGTCTTGTTTATTAATCAATTCAATAAAGCTTTGCATCGTATCTTTAGTTTCTACATAGTATCAGAGCTTAGGTTCAACTCTCTATATATTGTCATCCTTCGGTCAGCAACTAATTGTTGAAGATCCGAAGGGATCCCGATTTTGTTGCTGTTGTGGATCAAGAACCAGGTCGAAGATGAAGAAAAAGAAAAAAAAGAGAAAAAGAAACTCGTTTGTTCAACATTGCTTGTTACTGTAGCTGTTTTGTCGTGACTGCTTAGATAATTTCGCTTACTGTTCCATAAACAATTGATGCCGATTACAAAAAGAAGAAAAAAATAGTTAGATACCGATATATAGATCCACAATATGTGAGTTGATTATCAAAACTTTGAGTTTGATTGTTGAATTCTAATTTGATGTGGAATATAATGCGTCGATTAAGGTTTGTATATTTTGATATTGGATTTGTTTATGCGAATATAGGATTTTTGTTTGTTTGCACATGGGTTTTGCAAGAAATCTACTTTTTTCATTTTAGTTTAGTTTGAAGGAGTATTAGTTTTATTGGAGTTTAATTTTGGTTTGGCTCGAATAATTAGGTGCGATTTTGATTGATGGTGTTTAGTATTGGTATTAATATTGGGATTAGTATTGGTATCTGTATATGATATTTGTATCGGGTTAGAATGGTTCTGGTTGCTTGGTTATGTTGGTTACATCTGACTCTGCATCCGTTTGGTTTCGTCTGGTCTTGCCTCGTTCTGCATTGGATATTGTCTGGTTGGTTATGTCTGTTGTCTGCAGTGCGGTCTGAATCTGCTGTCTGTCTGAATATGTTATCTGTCTGTTGCTGTCTATTGTTGTCTGCTCTCGTTCATCTTTGTATTTATATGATTATGTGCTATGCACCTGCCTGATCTGTCTGCTGATGTATGCCTGATATGCTCTTCGTCTACCTCCATTCGGACCTCTCTGCTGAATCTGTATTTGTCTGCTACTCTTCGTCTATCTCTGTTCGGATCTCTCAGCTGGTCTGTCTGCCTGCATTTGTTCGATTTTTAGAGTTTTCTTATCAAACTCTCAATGTAGCATTATGAGTTTGAGAGGGTGTGTTAAGAATTGAAAGCCTATTGGCCTGACTCACTTGTTTAAGCCCATTTATTGTTTAGGGTTTTACCTTTTGTTTGTCTTATAAATACCCGTTGTATTGTCTTGTTTATTAATCAATTCAATAAAGCTTTGCATCGTATCTTTAATTTCTACAATTTTTTAGAAGCTAAAACCTTAGAATTATGATAGTATACTTTAACACGAAGATTTTGATAAAAAGAACGTGAAAATCCGCCTTATAACGAAGGAGATATGGCCATTTTAAGTTTAGCGAAACACTGAAGATTTTGATAGCTCAAAACTGTTTTCAGTATAATCTGTCTGAATTTTAAAACTAAGTTTTGACCTATTTCGGGTCCGAGTTGGCTAAAATGTATAAAAGGAAAACTTGTAGAGAATGATTTTTCCTTCAAACGTAGCTTTCGGTAGAGCCGTAAATGTTTATAGCGAATGAGATACGCCCTCATAAAGTCGGACAAAAATCTCGGATTTTTATAACTAAAGATTGAGCTGATTAAAACATAAATATGAGTTTTCGAGCGTTTTCGGGGCCGTTTGAGCTATAAAAACCTTAGGGAACAATATAGTAACCATTATACATTGATTAGATGCGTTAGAAATTTTCTTAAGACATTATTTAGAAAGCGTAAGTGGTTTATTAGAAATGAAAATTTAATAATAGGCGTAAAGTATATATCGACGAAATAAAAGTAGAAACAAGAATTTTAGGGTCACTTAGTGTGTTTAGGCGAAATATAAACTTAACAGAAATATTTTAGACGCCGGGTAATGTTTGGTATTTCTAAACTTGCTAAAAATAGTAACTTTCGGTCTAAGTGTTGAAACTTAATTAAAGACCCTATATTTTTACAAAATTATGTTTTGACTAATTAAACTAAGACACAAACACGTACATGTGATATTGACCTTCTAAAGAAATGGTTTATTTTAACATATCGTTATCTTTTGCTTGCTCCTAAAGCGCGTCGTATATTTAGGCCGCGGTTAGGATTTGTTCGTGTACATTCTACGTTCATGGATTATTTCTCAACTCACTGTCTTACTTAAGGTGAGTTTATAGCCCAACGTTTTACTTATTTACGAATACTTTACAACTTTTTTGGGTAAGAAACATTGCTTGCTTTTAACTTTGGACAGAAGTACTTTACAATACTTTTACTCGTTTACGCATTTGCCTAAGTACCTTTAGCTCACTACTGCCACTATCATGAACTGTTAGTTACTATGAGTAAGCGCGATTATTATTAATAGATCTATTGGGATTATTAATCCCCATCCATGTTTGGTGATTCATACCTGCATCGGAGAGGCCGATCAAACGAATGTATATCATGTCGAATTTCTAGGTATTTTGAGTTAGATACCTACTTAGCAACTTTACTTGGCATTTAACTCTACCATTCCTGTTAGCTTCGGTGTCATGATCTTAGTGCAAACGTTAATAACAATTCTTATGATATGGTATGTGTTACAATAGTCATACTTTTACACTTTAAAATCTTGTAGTCCATACTTATACTTTATTTAAACCTATGAGCTCACCAATATTATGTTGACGTTTTAAGCATGTCTTTTCTCAGGTGCTTAGCTATTGGAACTCTTTGATGTGCTATATGGAGTCTGCATGCATATGGCCTCATTTTCAAGAATTATCTATCTTTTGATACTCGTTGTCTTGCAAAAACCTATTTATGCTTCCGCTATGTTTTAGACACATTTGAATTATTGTAAAACTATTTTATTTTAATCAAAACAACGAGGTATTATTTTCAAACATCCATATAATGGTCGTTATTTATGCTTTTTGTTTGAGATGTTCATGAAGTCACGCCCCCAGTTACCTATTCTGTTGCGATCCATTTTGGGGTGTGGCAGATTGGTATCAAGAGCCAAAGTTATAGAGAACTAGGTTGCATATTAGGCCTAGACTATAACCGTTACGTGATCTTTGTATGTTTTCCCTTTTGCCTATACGCGCATTTATGTTTGCCTTGCACGTGCATTTACTATTTGCTTAAACTTAGGTTTATCTTGCCTTGAATCAATTTTTTTCGAGTTTATTTTCCTTGAGTTTACCTTTGCCTTATGTTTATTTTGCCTTACGTAGATTTTCCCATTGTTTTATATGAAGGTTATTTATATAAATACTAGAACTTTTTCTAAGACATTGTGAGTGAAACAATGGTCTCGTTTATTTCTAAAACATCGTGAGTTATACGATGGTCCTTGAAACCTTTTTAATGACTTTACATAACATAGTTTTATATAACATTGAAACTTGTCATAGTCTGCCGACCCCATTGATTATCTTACTATCCGATTCCAAAAACGAGTTTGAACACCCGTCCTATACTGTTGAAACGCCTACGTCATCTTGTAACCCATCGTCTAGAAACATGCCAATCAATTCGAACACGACTTTAACCCGTCACCTTGTAACATTTCATCTTTGGAACACGACTTTTGGAACCCGACTTATTTTAATTTTCTTTTATTTCTTTTGATTTTAAAGAAAATGTCGGCAACAAGACAAGGAATGAGTTCCGCGGAGATTGAGCAGATTGTAGCACAACGAGTTACTAATGCTATTGAGGCTATTTCTATCTACGAGACAAAAATACATATGGCTCACGAATTGATGGATCGGGTCGTACGTCATAGAGACAAGGTGAGAGAAGATGGGGGAGTAAGCAGAAAAACAATCATGTGCAACAACCACCACCCAAGATGTAGAATGTGGCAAGGGCCTACACTGTTGGGTCTAATGAGAATACGGCATATGCTGGGAATTTGCCTTACTGCAACAAGTGTAAGTTGCACCATGCTGGGCCATACACTGTGAAGTGCGGAAAGAGCAAGAGAATTGGTCACATGACTAGATGTTACCATATCAAATCACACGAAACACATATATTTCTAGAGAGAGAAAGAGTTTTAGAGAGAGAAACAAAAGGAGAGAAAATAGAGGCTTTCACTATGTGTAAAAATAAGAAGCAACACCCTTCTTAACATGCCAGGAAGGGGTATTTATACTTAAATGAGACATCGCCCTTAGGGTTTTCGTATGGGCCTTTATAGGGCCAAAACTAGCAAAACACATGGGCTCAAGCCTAATACCTAGGCCCAATTAGCTTAGATTAATTTCTGTAAACTATATTAATTCTATACAAGGCTCATAAATAATAATGACCATCACTTTACTAAAAACGAGGCTAACAATCTCCCCCTAAGGGGTGGTCATTGCACTTATGGCTTCATTTCTTGTGACGTCTTGAAGCTTGGAGCCTTGTGTTCTTGGGAATTCTTTTGAAGTTCCTTTTGCATGCCTGTAATCTTGGATCTTGATCTTTGACATGATATCTTTTTACTTTATCTTGATATCTGTCACACCCCCAAACGGGGCCTAGACAGAAAACACGTGTCCGGGGCGTGACGTCATAATACACATCACACAAGATACAAAGAACGACCTCTAAGGGTACGTTTAAAAATCCAACATTGTTGAATTGATTAAAATAGTTAAAGTTTTACATAGGCCCAACGATAATATGCGAAAGCGAATAAAAGGTTTTAAAGTTTGACAACGATGTTAACATAGATAATAATAATTCTTGAAAATTGGTCCAATGCAAGGCAACACCATCAAGCAAGCAAAGACATCCATAGTTAAGCACCTGAGAAAAACATGCTAAAACTGTCAACATAAAGTTGAGTGAATTCATAGGTTTGAATTTAGTATTAAAAGTGGACCACAAGTTCACAGTACACACGTGACAGTTATAACAGATACAACTTCACATAAAAAGCATTTACGTTTGCACTAAGCTCATGACACCGAAGCTCAATTTAAAAGGAAGCATTTTATATGCCAAATAGTATTCCGCACCCTAAAGTTATCTGACCAGGATCACCTATTGACATTCCGACATGGTATATATCCGTTTGTTCGGACCTCCAAAACTAGTAAGCGCTACTTACCCGTATAGGGATAATTACTCCCAATAGATCTATTTACAACATTCGCGCTCACTTAACCAGTACGGTCGGTTAAGCAATTGACGGTTCATGATAATTCGTGCATTAGTGGTTTATTCGCTACTTAGGCAACACGTAATCAGGAAAAAGAAACGTAAAGTAACTGTGTCTATAATTTATAAACAAGCAATGTTTCTCACCCAAAAATAGTAAAGTAAAAGTAGTAAAACATAGGGCTATGAACTCACCTTAGCAAGATGAGCAAATGATAATTCAAGCAAGAAAAAGATGATATAGAAATCTAGCCACGACCTAGAATAATAACGCGTCTTAGAAACACAGAAAGTAAGCCAAGAAATGCACAATATGTTCATCACCAAAATACATCCATGTGTGTTTGCTTTAGTTTTATTATCAAATCATGACGAAATAAAATCATATAGTTTTTCGTTAAGTTTCGGCGTTTAACCAAAAATTATTATTTTTAGAAAGTTTCTATTTTAGGAAAGTTTTTAGTTTCAAAACGTTAATACCGTCCCCTATATTTATTAAGTTTTCATATTTTCAAAACCCATTTTACTATTCACATCAACAACTATTCACTTGGTTTTGTCGAAAAATGTTTCAAGTTTCATTTGATTATAATTTGGCCGTTTTAAGTCCGATTTTAATGTGCGATATATGAAAAACTCCCTATTCGAAACAATCTCTTCAAAAACTACTTTTACGCCTAATGAAAACATTTTTCGGACGACCAAAACCTCAAAACCATTTCGGATCAACAAGCACTTTTTGTCAAAAACGCAACCAAAATCCACCTAAACTTCACAATAGTGCCTAATCTAGCCTAATCTCCATTCATAACTAATCCACAACAAAACCATACCTATATCTAACATAATCCCTTCATTTCTATTGTTGTAACACTCATCCACTCTCATCTCACCAAGAACATAGTATTTAACTAGTGAAATGAAGTAGCATCATTATTTATAAAATCTTGCTTTCAAATCTTAAAAAAAAACACAACATATGGATGTATGGATATTTGAACATATAAGAAGAACATACGCAAACCACAAAGAAAGATCCAATATACTTACAAGAATGAAGAACAAGAAGCAATAACACAAGATCTATACCCAAAATCACTAGATCTTGAAAACCCCCAAATAATAACCAAACCCTAATTTGTAGATCTTGAAGAAAACCCTTAAATCAAAGAACCAATACTTGCAAACATATTAGATGTTCTTAGAAATGAACTTAGTATGCTTGGATTATGCAAGAAATTAAAGAAAATGGGAACCCTATAAGGGTGTTGGTTGGTCGTGGGTTTCAAGAAGACAAGAGGGAGAGAAAGAAATTTTTGAAGGCTTGAAAGTAATTATGAAACCCTAAGTTATAATATGTGATGGTATTTATAAGCCAAGAGCTAGGGTTTTGACTTATCAAGTAGAGTATAAGTGACCAACACACACCAAAAGTATGTGTGTGTGGTTCGACAATAGGCAAGCCACAAGGACCATGTGGTTTAAAAATTTTGATCAAGGTTCATGAATTAGGTCTTAAATTTGAATTTTAAGTCAAATGGAGTCAAAGGGTGCAAGTAATCACATGGTGTTGTCAAACTTGAGAAATTTTGCATGAGAAGGACTCTCTTATGTGTCACTTTCACCCACATGCATGAGAAGTTCAAGAAAGTATGTCATTTAATTAATTTCTAGGCTTATGGTGTATTTGGTTTGGGTTTAGGCATCCACAATATATCAAGAGAATAGGGTGAACAAAATTCTTGACTTATGAATATGAGATGAACGATAACTAAAGTTTACACGAAAAGATTTCAAGTTTCTGGGGTTCCGTTAGGTCAAAACGCGAAAAACGCAATTTAAACGTTAAGACAAAAAAATAAATATCGGGAGTGATCGTAAACTACAAAACACTTATAAAAGATAAAATAACTCATATAATATCTAAACTTATCAAAATCCAAAGTCGGAACGCGTCCGATGATGTTTTTCAGATTTACGCGAGTTAACTTCCCGGTAAACCGCCGGATTTAAACGAAACGTATAAAAATCAAAAATAATGATCGGAAAAGTTTAAAATATTAACCGGAATTTCTCGGGGTGTGACATTCTTCCCCCGTTAAAGAAGCTTTATCCTCAAAGCTTAGGACGTGGATGAAGGGTTAACGAAAAGATGAGGGTACTTTTTCTTCATTTGGTCCTCGCGCTCCCAAGTAAACTTTGGCCCTCGTCTCGAATTCCAACGGACCTTCATGATTGGAATGCGGCTTTGCTTCAGCCGTTTAACTTCTTGATCCATAATTTCAACTGGTTCTTCAATGAAATGGAGCTTGTCATCTGGATCTCGTCCAATAGAATAGCTAGTGGTTCGTCTACGAAACACTTCTTCAGATTAGAAACGTGAAAAGTACTATGAACTCGGCTTAATGGGAGTTCAAGTCGATAAGCAAGCGTTCCTACCCTAGCAAAAATCTTAAAAGATCTAATATAACGCGGGTTCAGCTTTCCCCGTTTGCTGAAACGTATCACTCCTTCCCAAGGTGATGCCTTTAACATGACCTTACCTCCAATTTGAAATTCTAAGTGTTTGCGTCTCATGCCTGCATAATTCTTTTAATGATCATGATTACCTAAATCATGTCATAACTGCTTGTTGCCTTTGGTAGTCTTGTGATAAAATTCATGGCTATATTTTCTCATTTCCAATGAGGTATTTCTGGTTGTACTAGTAAACCGGATGGCTTCTAGTAATCTTCCCTCATCTTTAGACATGTCAAGCACTTGGTGACATAGATGGTGATGCATGCTTCCATATTGGTACAACCACTTAAGATTATGATATATCTTATCTGATTCCAGGGAGGATGAAATAGTTAGGTTTGTGTGACTCATGTTGGACCAATTCTCCTAAGTCTCTAACGCGTGGTAACCAACTCCTCCTCCTAATGAAGAGAGTTCCATCAAGACGATTCTCAAACTCTTTGTCCATACCATGAAGGTTTTTATCTTTTAAGTTCTCTTTCTTGAGAGGTTCTACTCGTGCCTCATGAATCTGTAGCGGTAGGTTTGAATTAATGGTCATCACTAAGGCTCTCACCCTGAGAGGCTTAGCTCGTTCATTTCTGCTTAGAGCATCTGCCGCAACGCTTGCTTTTCCAGGGTGATAGCGAACCTTACCATTGAAATCACTAAGCAATCTTAACAATCTACGTGGTCTCATGTTCAATTCCTTTTGATCTAGAATGTGTTGTAATCTCTTATGGTTTGTAGACATGGTATGCTTTATGCGGTCCACGCAGTGTTCCCAAATCTTGAAACTAAACACTATTTCTCCTAATTCTAGGTCATGTGTCGAGTAGTTCTTCTAATAAACTTTCAGTTGTCGGGAGTCGTAAACTATCACCTTCTCCTTCTGCATCATTATAGACCTAATCCATTATGCGAGGCATTATTTTAAACCACAAAGCTTTTCTTTCCGCCGGGTAATGCTAAAATCGGTGCACTACAAAGTTCCTACATTAACAGTTGAAAGGCTTCCTCTTCTTTCTCTTCCCATTCGTATTTCACATTTTTCTGAGTTAGTTTGGTTTAGAGGTTTCTCTATCCTAGAGAAACCTTTGATAAATCGTTGGTAATAACCGGAAAGACCTAAGAATTTTTGTATCTTCGTTGGAGTCGTAGACGTTGCCTAATCCTTGCTTGACTCAATCTTGGCGGAATCAACGTGAATGTCTTGACTATCAACACGTGGCCAAGAAATTGCACTTTCGGGAGCCAGAATTCGCACTTAGAGAATTTGGCGTACAATTCCTTATTCTTAAGCAATCCCAAGATAAGCCTAAGGTGTTCCTCGTACTCCTTGTTTCTGCTTGAGCAAATCGAGATATCATCGATGAATACTATCACAACTTATCTAAGTGCGGTTTGCACACTCGATTCATGAGATCCATGAATACCCCTAGTGTGTTGATCAAACCAAATGGCATGACCTGAAACTTGAATTGTTCATAACGGGTCCTAAATGCAGTCTTAGAATATCCTTTTCTCGAACTCTAATTAGTGGTCACTAGTCCTTAGGTCGATTTTCGAGTAAACGCTAGATCCTCATAGTTGATCAAAATGATCACCTATACTAGGTAATACACTTACCCGCACCCTTAGGCTTTTTCATTAAAGTCCAAGTGGCTTTGTATATAAGGGAGTTTCACCCTTATATGTAATAACTGTTTACATCTTACATAGGGCGTATTTAACAGCAAACTATTTATTTCTATATTTTCTGTGGTAAATCATAAGGTCCCTAGATTTTTTTAAAATTTTCAGAATTTTCAAAGTCCTTTTTAGTAATTTTTATAATTTACTTTTTATTTAAAAGTTTAAAAAATTTCATAAAAAAATACAAAAATTATCAAAAAAAATATTTTCGTTTTCAGAAAATTTTCTTTAGTCATATATATGTAGGAAAATACAAAAATTTTTCGTAGGAAATTTTTGTAACTTTTTGATTTTTAAGAACGGGGCTCGGTGCGGTTTTTGTCTTGATACGTTTTTTGGTCAAACGACTCCGTTTTCAGTCTAGTCTTATTTTCATTCTCGTTATTAGTTTCCCTAAGTAGTTTAGAAGTGAAAATATCTTCGTAGGTTTATTTTGAAGATTTAGTTTTTGCCCTTTGTTTCGAATTCCCGAGCTCTTCGTTATCTAGCTAATTTCTTAATTTTTAGGTTTTTTCTTAAACGTTTTTGTTTGTTATTGTTAATTTAACTTTCCTACACTCTCCAAATCATTTTCTCATTCCAAACTCCCAATCTTCCCGACTGTATCGATTCCTAGTCCAGCCTCGTTGGGGATAAACGACCGGAACATTCTATACTACTTCTCGTTTTATTGATTCTGCTTCAAGAGCTATTCTTACTATATATATTATTATATTTTTATAAATATTTATATATATTTTAAGGTGTAGTTTGGCAGCGATCAATTTTTGGCGCCGCTGCCGGGGAGGCTGTGAAAACGATTATCGTTACGAGTTGACAATTTGTGTTTGAAGCTGTGAATATTTTTCGTTCTATAAAAAACATAAAAAAAACAAAAAATATTTTTTCATTTCTTTAATTAGTTAAATTATCATAAAAAAAAAACAAAATAAAAATAAAAAAGATAAAAACCATTAGTCTTAATTATCATAAAATTCACAAATTGTAAATACAAAATAAAATTTTCTCAACTGAGGTATTATCATAATAATTTCTGGTGAACTTGTTGGTTTCCCAACCGAACAAAAGATTTAAACAACATTCATTTGTGTCTCTTAAGACATACGCCACCTATGAAAAGTTTAAACAAACTATAAAATGGTATAAGGGAGTGGGTGTCCGAGAACTTATCACCCGAAAGAGAAATAAGCTTCGCGCTATTCCTAATCCTCCGCTCACCTGTGCGCTTTTCTTTTTGAGAGCTACCGGAAGTAAGTAATTATTTGGTTAAGTTGTCCTTATCTCATGTCCGGTAAAATACATTGTGAAAAATCCATTGAAAAACCAAAAAAACATAAAATTTAGTGTAAATTTTCTTTTATATTCTCTATTATTGTGCATGCGCACACGTTCTTCAAGCCCGTAGACCCGACACCACAATTCCGAAACCTTCCTGTTGATTCACAAATCTTGAGAAACCTAATAACAATCAAGAAACTTTCAATCCTCCCATAGTACGATGACTACATCGAAACTATGGCGCAAATTGCTCGAAAGCACCCACCGAGGGTATAAGAGATGCGATCGTGGATTCCCGAAATTACCGCAAACAACTTAGAAACGAAAGCATGATCTACTTATCTTGTTCAAAACAAGCAATTTTTTGGACACGATAAAGAAGACCCACATGCCCACATCCGATATTCAACAAGATCAACTTCTTACGATGAAGTTCCGACGTCCGATACGTCGGTTTAAGCTTATGCTTTTTTCCCATTTTTCCCTCAGGAGCAACCCGGATTTGCTTGAAAAAGAACTCCTCGAACATACTTTACATGGGATATCTTATTCCAAATTCATTAACAAATCCTTCCCTCCCTCAAAACTACAAATCTTCGAATGAAATCACGAATTTCAACAAAAATTGAAGAAACGTTTTACGAGGCATGGGACCGATTCAATGATCTTCTAGGGGATGCCCCATCTGGGTTTACAGAATTGGCATCAACTCGATACATTCTATAATGCCCTAAATTTAAATGACAAATTCATTGACTCCGCTGCGGGTGGAAACTTTTTGGCTAAATGCCTCGAGAATGCTAAAAATCATCGAGAGCAAGTACATAGTTCGTCAATCACGAAGCAAATCCTTGTTTCAAAAGTGAGTACGAGCTCTTCCACCCCCAGCAGTTTCATCGATGTTGCTGAGCTAAAAGATATGGTTAGAGCATTGAATTCTCCGATAAGAAAAAACCAACTCCCAGCTCCCGCTCCCGTAAAAAGCGATCGACAAAGTTGTGTAACTGCAGGGTGTCTTCTTACCAAGAATTGAGTCCAGCCACCAATGACTATCGTGACACTATCCAAGAATACGTTGTCACAAGCCGCGCAGTTTAACTACAACCAAGGAATGCCAGTTACCGACCTCAGATGGTTGCTAACCAAAATTCGACCTCCCGTTTTCCTCCTACAAAACCATCAAAATAACCAAAATCGGGGATCAATTTCACCAAAATCGGGGAAAAACAATTTGAACCAAAATCGAGGTAATAAATTTCACAATCAAGGGACTAGTTTACCACCTCAGATTAATCCAACCCCGACTTTTCAACTCCACCATACCAAGCTCCCGCTCCAGCTCAATCCAACACCATGTTGTCCTAAGTCCGATTTTGAATCACTACGTCAAACTAAGTGACGCGGTTTTATGCAAAAAAATGTAAAAATCAAATGGCAACATAATAACGGACCTTATTCACCAAATTCGTGAATATAATACGCTTCTACTTCGTGCTCGGGGTTCTCCTCCAAGCAACCCATTGCTAAACCCAAAGTGATGTAAACAATCACTACCCGAAGCGGAGTTCATAAATGGACCCCAACTTCTTCTCCTCCAAAAGAGACAGAAAATGAACCCGAGGGTACAAAGGAAACGGTGCCAACCACACCGGAAAACATCCAACCTCCGTGGTCCCCAACTAAGTGACCAAATGGTGAGCCCGTTGTTGTTACCAAAGACTAAACCAAACTTGCCTTAACCTTCAAGTGGCCCAACCAAGATAAAGTTCCGTGAAAAAGATAAATCTTCATAGCTTCAAAATTTATGGAGATTTCTTCGGAATCTCCAATTCGAGCTAAGTTTCAAGCTGACGCTCTCCTCACATGCCCAAATTTGCACCCAATGTTTAGAAAGCTCCTATGACAAGGATAAGATAATTGATTGGACAATGACACCGGTAAACGAGAATATGCTCGCGGTTATCTAAAAAAGTTTCCCGATGAAACCTTGGAGACCCCGGTAGAATTGTTGTCTATATCCGAGTGACATTCCGGAGATGAATGAATGCTTAGCCTTAGCCGTCTCGTGCAAGCATCAACCATAATGCCTCTCTCCATTTGGAAAGAAATAAGCATCCCACTTTGACCAAAACTCGAATGATACTTGAAACTTGCCGGCCGAACGATTCTACTCCAACCGTCCATCGCCGAGGAAGTTTTCGAGAAAGTTGCGAACGTTTCTTCTTTCCAGCATTTTGTGGTCGTTGATTACGTTGCCGGTCCTCGCTCCCTTAAACTTAGAAAGACCTTTCTTTGAGGACGGCAACGTGCTTAATAATGTTCACGTGGAACAAATGACCCATTAACATAACCAATCCGTATACTTTTAAGTTGTTGATACTAAAACTCTCATCCAACAATATCAATGAAACATTAACCATCGAAGTTATGACATTGCTTGTGAAGAATATGTTCAAGAAGTACTTGAAATTTCTAAGTGCCAATCCCATTCGACTCGGGTCTTACTACAGTGAAGGTATTCGCAGTACTCTCGGTCACGCCGGATTCTACCAGACGATTAATTCCAGGATTTTCCAAAATCGACCGGCCTATGACCCACCATCCTGAAAAAGAAACTCCGTTTATCTTCTCGAAGGAATGCATCCGAAGCAATTTGAAACACTTAAGAAGAAGTTAACCGCAGGCCCCAATTCTAATGCTCCCGATTGAGGGACTGTGCCCTTTGAAATCATGTGTGAGCAAGTGATTTTTGCTGTTAGTGGCAGTCCAGGTGCGACGTAATACCAAGCACTACAGCCGAAACACTACGCAAGCAAAAACTATGACCGGGGCTCAAGCCATTACAACTACAACGGAAAAAGCAATACTGCCGTAGTGTAGCTTTCGAGAAAATTCCGACCAATATCTTGTCTTGTTCCAAAAGTATATGTATATACGGACCACTCGGCTCTCAAGTACTTGCTTGCTAAGCAGAGATCTAAGCCAAGATGCTCCGGTGGAGTTTGCATGCTCCCAAGAATTTGATGATCTTTATCCGTGATAAAAAAGGAGCAGAAAATCTCGCCGCAACCACCTTTCTAGACTTGAAAAATCCCCATCAGAGTGAGCTCGAGAAAAAGGACATTTACGAATCTCATTTCCTCTCGAGACACTTGGGATTTACCTTTCTGTTGATGATAATACCTCCATAGTGTTTCCGATTCGCAAACTACCATGCGGGGAATTTGTAATCAAAGGAGTTCGTTCCAAACATAAAAGAAATTTTTTCAAAGACGTCAAACACTACTTTTGGGACGACCCCTTTCTATTTAAGATCTGTATGCAACAAGTAATTTAGGCGTTTGTTTCAGTGGCAGAAGCTTTGACATCTTAAAGCTTGCCACAGTGGACCCACCGGGGGACACTACGGTGCCAATTACACAGCTAAAAAGGTCTTCGATTCAGGATTTTATTGGCCCACAATCTACAAGGATGCCCACGACTTTGTCACCCGATGTGACATTTGTCAACGTCAAGGCAAAATTTCGCAACGTGACGAGATGCCACAAAACTCTATCCAAGTTTGCGAAATATTTGACATGTGGGGCATTGACTTTATGGGGCCATTCCCGTCTTCAAGAGGGAACAAATATATACTCGTGGCAGTCGATTACTTATCAAAATGGGTTGAAGCGAAAGCGCTCCCCACCAACGATGCCCGAGTCGTTTGTAAATTTCTTAAATCTCTCTTTGCCAAATTTGGTGCCCCTCGGCAATCTATGAAGTGATCGCGCACCCCATTTTTGCAATGACCCATTTACAAAGGTCATGCATGAATACGAGTCACTCATCGTCTCTCACCGCGTATCATCCACAAACAAGTGGACAAGTTCAAGGTATCCAATCGTGGTATTGAAAAGGATTTCTGGATAGGACCGTTGGCGAAAATCGTGGCCTCTTGGTCGGATTAAAATTAGAATGACGCACTTTGGTCTTTCCGTTACACTTACAAAACACCCCATCGTGTACTCCAATAAGTTAGTATACGGGAAGGCATGTCATCTACCGATCGAGTTAGAGCACAAAGCCTACTGGGCCCTCAAACATACAAACTTTGATATCAAAACCGCGGGTGATCACAGAAAAGTTCAACTCAATGAACTTAATGAACTTCGTGATCATGCCTATGAAAACTCTTTGATCTATAAAGAGAAAACAAAGAGAATCCATGACTCCAAAATCAAAAATCGCATTTTCAACGTCGGTGATCGAGTCCTCCTCTTTAACTCTAGATTGAAGATTTTCTCGGGCAAGCTTAAGACCCGCTGGAGTGGACCATTCACTGTAACCCATTTTCCATATGGCATGTCGAGTTATCCAAAACCTCCGGGCCAAAATTTCAAAAGTGAATGGTCCATCGTTGAAACCACTACTTGGAGGGGACATACCAACCGAGGTTGTCCCGGATCTCCAGACGTTCCCCATGGACCAATAAATTCGGGGGACGGGTCAAGCATAGCGACCTTGAAACAACCTTCGTGGGAGCACCCCATCGTATCAGTAGTAGTATAAAATAAGTGTTTTTGTGTGAGGAGGCTATACATTTTCCATTACCCGGTTGATTTTGTCCCAAGTTTTGTGTGCTTGTGTTGTATGTCCTAGGATTTCCGTATTATGAAGACACTATGCACACAGAATCCACATTAGTTTCACATCCACAGCTTCATTTCTGGGAATCCATATCCAATCTTAATCGACTATACATTTTTATCTTTTCACACTTTATAAACCTTAGAATTTGCGTAGGAACCCCTTTGAAACATCGAGGACGATTTTAGTTTTTATGGGGGGGATTCTTCGATTTGATTTTTGCCTGCCTTTGTTATCACGCAATCCCGTTTTTACCACCAAATTTTTGCAAAAATACAAAAAAAAAATTGAAAAATCAAAAATAAAATAAGTGTTTTGTCACAGTTTTGACTTTCCTAATGGGTAGAATGAGAATAATTTTTGACTCGATCGGGCGTGTTGAGCCCTAACTAGTCCTCAACTTACCGCTTGTAGGCTAATCTAGTCATCGAATTCTATTGCTCGAATTTTTAATAAGGTGAAGAACAAGAAGTGAAGAGTAAATATAAGTTTATGTGCTGAGCAAGATTCATTCTAAAACTATATGAGTACCTTTGTTGGTTTTTTTCTCCCATTAGCTTCTAATCCACCTAATCATACGTGCTCAATTTAATTCAACTAAGTCAATCAATGTTTTTAGAAAAAGCTTCAAATTTGTAACTTGATTCTTTAAAAGCGAGATTTTTCTGTTCTTGATAATTTGAAAGTTAAAATGCCAAAGAAGCATGAATGAAAGTATGAATGCAAAATGCCCCGAATATTGAAATTTGCCAATGAAGCTATGACTGGTAGGATCTCATAAATGGACCCTCACAAAGATGCTCGGTCACTCGAATTACAAGACAAAAGTCTACTCGAAAGACAATGTTATTAATGGTTTATTATGTATAAGAGGCCAAGATGTAAAAACGCCCAAATAAAAGCCTTAAAAGCAAAACCTTTTAGTAAAATAATAGTCCCCCTAGTTTATCAAATTAGGTTAGCTACTATCTTATCATTTTTCATCTTAAGTTTGTAACACTCTTTGTTTTTTTTTTCAATCATAAGTCTTATTGTTTAATCTTTCATTGTGGTGTCATTGATCTTGTGCTTAATTATGGAATGATCTATGATCCTACATTGTATCAAGAGCCGACAAATTGATGTATTGATTTGTTTTGTATTTTTTTAGTATTGAGTTTTCGAAAAAAGAGGAGGTTTACGAAATTTTTTATTTGTTTGATCATATTTTTGTTTTTGATTCTAGATTCAAAGATGGTTTATGTTTTAATCTAATATCATTCAAACCATCTTAGTTATATCAACGATTCTCGTGATTTTTATTGTTGATTTCATTTTATGTTCGTGTATTGTTAAGCAAAAAAAAAAAAAAAAAAGTCTTTAAATTCGTGTTTTTTGTGCTCACCGAACGAGTCAATCGAACAAGAGGACCGAACGAGGGGAGAGATAGGTTCGAACGAGTGGAACTCAAGGTTGATCGAACGAGTGGCATTCTTTGTGGATCGAACGAGTAGTTCGAACGACGGGATCGAACAAGCTCACTTTGTTGAAGATCGAACGAGTGGAATTATTTTCGATCGAACGAGTGGAATTATTTTCGATCGAACGAGTGGAATTATTTTCGATCGAACGAGTGGAATTATTTTCGATCGAACGAGTGGAATTATTTTTGATCGAACGAGGGGAAATCAAGGTTGGTTCGAACGAGTGGAATTCTTAAGCGCTCGAACAAGCGATCGAACTAGTCGATCGAACAAGCCAATCGAACTAGTCGATCGAACAAGCCAATCGAACTAGTCGACCGAACAAGCATTCGAACTAGCCGATCGAACAAGCCAATCGAACTAGTCGATCGAACGAGACGATCGAACTAGACGACCGAACTAGACGACCGAACAAGCAAAAATAATTTTTGTGTCGGATTGTTCTGAAATTTTTATACCAGCTCGAAAACGGCCCAACGGTCAAGACTCTTATCTCTTTGAGCGAGAGCCCTGTCATTTTTTTGCCATTCGAGTCAGTTTAGCCCCTCTAACACGCATTTTACTGTTTAAAAATTTACCCGCAAATCCGACAAAACCTCACACCAAGTCATCCAATCCATACAATCACTACATCAGATCATTACTAAACAACTTATTCAGGCATCCAATGAAGAAAACAAACGCGACAGGACCGATTACTCGTCCACCTATGTTGGTTGAACGTGACCTACGATTCTTGGAAGATTCGTATAACACAGGTACATTCGAGGCAAACCCAAAAAAAAAGGCAATTGATATGGAAAACCATCCAGAAGGACCTACACCTCACCCTAAGATCACTGATCCTCCCATCTACTGATTCTGCTCTGTGCCAGCACCCGAGGAAAAACTGATTCTGAATTCATTAAGAAGAAAATAAACTTGAGAGGCTGATACTCCAGCTGAAATTCATTCTCATTCAAGGTCTTCCCTAACACATCTTCAACAACTCAATCAAACAAGCACTGGCAAAGAGATTTGGATTAATGTGGAATCCTTTATGCAAGGATCAGGTAGGACTATATAACAAAGGAAGGAAGATCTGTTTTGAGAGTATGAACGCTTTCGTGGCCGATTGGAAAACGAATCAGTTCATGACTACTTTGTGCGTTACCAAAGCCTTTTGAATGACATGAGATTACTCAGCTCAATATTCCAACTCATCAAATGAACACCAAGTTTGTCCAACAACCTTCCGCTTATTGGTGGTAAGATGGAACTAAATGTCAACAGAACAGGATATCCAACCACACCTAATGTTTAGATCTATACTCATCTCAAAGCCCTATGAGCCTACAAGCCAAAAAGACTCCTCAAGAAACAGATCAGTCTAACAAGTAATGTTGATCCACTTGGCCTATGTGCTCACACACTATCTGCACCTCTCTTTCAATCACCCTCAACTCCTAGTACTCAACCTACTGCTCAGTCTCTGAATGACCGCGTTGATAGCCACTATGACTCAGATTGCGAATCTCTTAAGTGTTTTCCAAAAGCAGGTTTCCACCCACCAACAACCAGCTCCAGACTTGCCTCCGAACACAAGGACTCATAGCTACTGCATAATGTCAGATTGATACTGAACCATTCAGAGAAGGCTTCGGGTTAATAATGGTAATACAGGTACTCGAGGCAAGAAGGTGATAATTGTTACAACTGCAAGAGTAGAAGAGACATGTTGCTAGGCAGATGTAAAGAACCCAAGAGAAAGATGGACTCTCAGTACATCAAAGAAAAAGCTTAAACTGATGGAAGCTAAAGAGAAAGGATATGTGTTAGATGCTAAGCTGAAGCATTCCTCGCTTATTTGGAATGTACCTAGCACCTTATGATCAACCACAGGCACAGACACAACAAACATGTTTTCAAGCAATCATGAGATGCATATGAACTCATACAGGAGAAGGCCCCAATCTGCTGTCGCTTTCATGGCCAACTTGGTCCATCCACTAATGCAACCAACAATCCAGTCAATGAGGTACACTCCAAGACAAATCAAATCTTTGAAAATGTGGATTGATCAGATTCAAGAGATGCACCAGGAAGAACATTTAGAACTCCGATGCTGAACTGAGAATTGATGACAATACGATCCGTATCATCAGTATCTTCTTGACACCGAACGCGCAAAATGTTCCAACTGAGGTATCTGCTGACGACATCTGATTAAAGTTATCTAGATTGCCATCTTAACTGAACCCTTCAAACCCAACTAGAAGGACATGCTAAGGTTAACCAAGAAAAATGCTTAGAAGTCGAGACCTTAAAAAATGAGCTTTCTCAATGCAAGCAAGAAATATATCGTCTAGATACCCACAAGGTCAAACTTGATCTTGAACACAAAGTTAGACAGGAACAAGCCCTAGTGAATCTCAGCGAAAACAAGCGTATCGCTGAACTTTGTGCAAGAAAATGATTTGCTTAAATCACTCTTTCAGGAACAGAAAAATCAATTGCATTTTTACAATTCTGAAAAGGAAAAATTTTATCTGGAGAAAGAAAACTAGCAGATAGTTTATCTAGATGAAATAGTGTGTTTAAAAACTGCTAACAAAGTTGCAAGAGATATGTTGCAAAGATTTAACATGCCAACACAAACTATTCCCATGCTTTCAAAGAAACCTAAAAAGGCAACCAAAGACTTGCACAAGGACATCCTAGGCACCCGTAACCCAGGTCTAGGTTATATGGCAAGCGTGCTTCAAACATGTTTTTGTATGATGCTGAAACCCTTATGCTTCCCAAATCACCACCCTGTAAGTATTATGGATAGTGAAGAGTTCTTAGTTCACCAAGTTTGTTAGCAAGAAAAAATGAACGAAAGAAACCAGGCATGTTCGACAGGCAAACCAGACTTCTAAGCCAACTTAATGCCCTTATGTTCCGTTCTAGAAGAACTAACTGGCGATCAGCTATTGGCTTCTGCAACGACATAGCTAGTTTATGTCTAGTAAAATTCAGCCACACCTGGTACTCCTTTGTTCGAAAAGACGACCTCCCAACCCACTCCATCCGTTTTGCCATGTAGTAGAGAGATTGAATTTCTCGAGTTTGCGACATAATAAAGTATTATAAAAAGACATGCGGCACAAGATCCGATTACCCCCCAAAAAAAAAAACATCCGAATTAATTTTCTCCAAGGTTTCAAAGTTGACATAATTTCACGAGTGAGAACTTGATAATCTTGAACCTCAACTTCTTCTTAATGACGGATGCGAGTGACTTGACCTTCTTGATCTTCTCAAATATACGAGATGATATCATCGGGAAAAGGGAGGTTGGTTTGATATGGGGCCTCCCGAAGGAGCACCATATATCCACTCAACAAGTGACCATGCTGTCAGTAAAGACACACGCACCCAACAAGGTATGTCAAGAAATTGAGCAAATTCTTCCAAAGAGTAAAAAAGAATTGGATTTTGGAATAACAAAATTCCACAAACATTGACCATCGCCGATAACTCAATCGATACTGACTGTAAAATTCATGAATGAAACGAGGACAAACTTGTTCATTAATTTCAAGAAGACACTCAAACTCTATAAAATGGAACAAAGACCTAATATAGTTTAGATCCGTAAAGATATCAAAAACCACCCAACCCTCATGAATATAGCGTTCTTCAAGGTTTCTTAGTTTTTATTTTATTAGAGTACGGAATTCATGTGAAATTTTATGGATATAATGTCTTGTATTTTTGTAGTTTTCAGATGATTTGCGAGGCATGATTTCCTAAAAGAAATTAAAGTCACATTTTATTACTTTTTACTTGTAATATGTCATGAGCATTGTTTTTAGTGTGTGCTTAAATGTGACAAATGTGGAGTAACGATTAACTCGACATAAATGTGAAATCTTAAGAGTTAATCCAAACGCTCCTCAGTTTGATTTTGCTCATCAAAACGTGTCAAAAAATACATATGAATTATGTATCTCAAAATTTATTCATGAGATCATTATGCATGTGTTTAAAAATGTTTTTAGGTTGTATTAACAATACATAACAACAATTTTATTATGTTCCTAACGTGAGTGATTTGAAGATAGAATTGAGGTTTTGGTTCAAAATTAATTTTTCTACAAACTCACTAATATATGCAAATCCTATGTCTACGGGAAGCTTATTAGTTATACATTGTATCCTAGTAGTCCTAATTGTATGAAATTGAAAAAAAATAGAAAATCCCTAATTTTAATTTTTGGTGTTCATCATGAGCCCTAGACACAAATTGAAAGAAAATAGATGAAATGACTTACATATGATGATCTTTAAGATGTTGTGAATGATTGTAGGTGTTGATCAATTTGTGGTATTTAATGGGGAATATGTTGAGTTTTTTGAGTGGTTTTTGGTAGCGTTAGGTCCGGTGTTTTTCACTTGTAGCACGAAGAGGGGTGTTTGTTTTTGTGGTTTGAATTTTTTTTTGACTAAGTGTAAAATATGGGAGTCTGCTGATGGCGGTCTCATAAAGCCTGGCGGTCCCAAATATATTAGGGGCGCCTATGGTATGGGGGCCGCCCTCAGTAAAGGGTTTTGGACTTAGTTTTTGACGAAAATTTTACGAAGAGGAGTGACATTTTAATTTGCATTTCGCGAATTAAAGAAGCTTAAAGTACTTCGGATGAAGTATTCAAGTTGTCACGACACGGAATGGAACACGAACTAGAATTGAGACAGAAGAAGGAGAAGCGAACTAATATGATTTATGGAATGTGTTCCATCATTCCTAAACCAAGATGTAGATAGTTAAACGATTCACGTTTAAGGGGTTTAGTAAGAATGTCGGCAATATTGTCGACGGACGTCACTTTTTTGATTGAGATATGTCCCTTCTGGACATTATCGCGAAAAAAGTGGTGACGTATTTCGATGTGTTTGGTACGAGAATGTTGCACCGGGTTTTTGCTAAGGTCAATCGCGCCTTTGTTATCACACATGAAGGGAACCTTGTCGAGTCGTACGTCATAGTCGATGAGAGCTTGTTTCATCTATAGTGCTTGTTGACATGCCTTTTCGGCGCTTACGTATTCGGCTTCGGTAGTAGATATAGCAAGAGCGGTTTGTTTCTTCGAGAACCAAGATGTCAAACAACATCCTACGAACGTACAAATACCGCTAGTGCTCTTTCGGTCTACATAATCTCCCGCATGATCAGAGTCGGCATATACTACGATTTCTATGCCGGTCCCCTTAGGATACCATAATCCTAAGTGCGTAGTGCCTTTAATGTATCAGAAGATACGCTTAACCGCTTCAAGGTGAGAGGTTTTGGGAGCCTCTTGGAAGCGGGCACAGAGGCAGACACTAAACATGATATCGGGCCTACTTGCCGTTAGGTATAATAAACTACATATCATGCCTCGCACATGGTACGACTACCGACTCATCACTCTTTGTCTTCGTGAGTTAGTATCGGAGGACATGGGGGTTTTCATGGTTTTAGAATCTCTAGACCAAATTTTTAAGCATTTCTATAATATCTTATATGATTAAAGAAGATAACCATCTTCCCATTATGTTTTTATTTGTAATCCAGGAAAAAAGTTAAGTTAACCCATCATGCTCATCTCGAACTCGTCATGCATAATTTTAGCAAATTCATCACACATGTCTTGACAAGTCGAACCGAATATAATGTCATCACCATATATTTGAACAATGATGAGATTTGGACTTTTTTTCTTAGTAAAAAGAGTGTTATCTACCATTTCCTAATTTATATTCATGTTTAATAAGGAAAGCTTTTAGTCTATCATACCAAGGCTTTGGGTGCTTTTTAAGTACATATTAAAGACTTTCTTTAGTTTATAAACATGATCCGATTTCTCGAAATTAATGAATCCCGGAGGTTAAGCCACGTATACCGCCTATTGATATAACCGTTCAGGAATGCTCTTTTTACATCCATTTGGGAATAGTTTAAGAAATCTAAGGCGACACGCATATGCGAATAATATCCTAAAGACTCAAGTCTAGCAACTAGAGCATCAGTTTCATCATAATCGATGCCTCATGTGATTATATCCTTGAGTAGCTAACCTAGCTTTATTTTGAAAACAACAACCGTTCTCATCTAACTATTATCTAAAAACCAACTTAGTTCCTTAATTTATCCAATTCCTAGGTCGTGGAACTAACTCCTAAACGTTGTTAGCAACAAATTGATTTAATTCCTCTTGCATGGCGACTATCCAACTTTTATCTCCTAATGCTTCATTCACATTCTTAGGTTTTATAGTTGATATATAACAAAAGAAGTTACTTTGGTTTTAGGCTTGTGACCTAAGGGTTCTTTGGTTAAGATTTCCTATAACATTTTCTAAAGGATGGTTCCTAGATTCTTTAATATTGACTATTTCGTCAATATCTAAGGTTTCATCCTCAACAACATTTTCTAGGTTTTTCTTTTCGATTTCCCTAATGGCTTCTTCTTTATCTAAGTCATCATCCACCAAGGGTGATGTCTTAGAGGGTGGAGGAGTTCATCAAATGTCCACGTTGAGATATTCTTCGATTTCTTAGTATGTTTATTAAGGAATAGTATGCTTTATCTATTTGGGAGTAACCTAAAAAGACACCCATTATGACGTTGGGTCAAACTTAGTAATGGTAGTCTTTGGGTGTTTCAAAATGAAGCACTAGCTTGCAAGAGTAGGTTTCCTACCTATCAAGAGTCATAAGTGTTTATTCCTATAATGGCTTCTAATGAGAATATCGGTTGATAATGTATGTAAAGTATCTACGGCATTACACCAAAACTTTTGTTAGGTAACGATTGCTCGTTCGAACATAGTCCTACTTATTTTTTTAAGTGTTCCAATTTGTCCTTTCGACCACACCGTTGATTGAGGAGTACGTAGAGCCGAAAGTTATGTTAATAACCATTGGCAATACCAACTCTCCAAATCGCACTCTTCATTATCAAATTCTCTACCGGTCGGTTTCTTATTGACACTATAGAACAACCTAATTGTTTTGGAGATTTTCTACTAATATTTTTGAATTGATCGAAAAGCTTTTGTTTATCCTTAGAAATCTATCCAAGTAAACCAAGAGTAGTCCATCTACTTATGACTAGGTTGTAACGGTTTCCTCTGTACACCGTAATGGCGATGGAACCGAAGAGAATCCATATGGAGAAGTTTTAAGCATATAGTCGTTTGAGACTATATTCTTAGCTTTGTGACTAGCGTGAGCTTGTTTCCCATTTTGCAAGCATCACAAAAATGTTGATCAAACTTAAGCTTAGGTAGGTTTCTAACTAATTCCTTAGAAGCCAAAGATTTAATGAGACGTATGTTTGTGTGACCTAATCTCCTATGCCACAATGTGGAATTTTCATCAATCGTTGCCAAACAAATTTGATCATTTGACTTATTTCCTAATTTCATTACATATAAGCCTTTCTTCCTAATACCTCTACCTATGACTTTACCGTCCTTAGTGATTTCACTATCATGTTCAGAGAAAGTTACTCTGCACTTATTATTACATATTTGTCCTATACTTAGCAAGTTAAATTCTAAGTTATTAACATGTTCTACATCTATTTTAAGAGAGTCATTAGAAATTATACCTTTGCTAATGATGTTACCGCGAAGATTACTACCAAAAATGACGTTACCTCCATTATATGCCTTGTACGTAGAGAAGAGCTTTCGGTTACCCGTCATATGTTTTAGACATCCGGCTATCCTTGATCAATTCGTCGAGTTTCCAAGTCGAGCTCCAAGGCATATCTCACTTAATGCATGAGCTACAAGACACGTTTTCGTCCTTGACCTTCTCATCATTTCTTCACCGCTATCGCTCCAAGAAGCCTCTGACAAAAGCTCTTTGGTTCTATCTTTCGGTTGGTTATTAGACGTTCTCTAATAGATGATCTGGGTCACCGCATCTAAAAGATTTCTATCACTTTTACGTTCTTGTCATCACGGCTTCTTGGAACTCCTTTTGTCGTTCCGAGGTTGTCTCCACAATCTACCTCTTCTTTTAAAGAACTTATTGAAGTCTCTTACCGCCATAGCGTATTCTTTGTCTTCGCTACCGGAAGTCAAACACTCTTCATCACTAGATTCTTTCTTAGCCTTTAAAGCAATAGATTTTCTTTCAACTTTTTCTTTGACTATTTTGGGAATCTTTCTTTGATGATCAATTACATGAACATTTTGAGTCCCGATAAGTTCATCAAGAGATAGTGACGTTAAGTCTTTCGACTCTTCAATCGCCATGACCTTTGCTCTCCATTTAGGATGTAGAGCCCTAAGAAACTTCCTTACATAGTTCTTACTAGAATAACCTTCATCAAAAGACTAGTAATAATAGTATTAAATCTAGCAAAAGCACTATCTATAGATTCGTCTTCGAAAATGACGAATTATTCATATTGTTGAACCAAAAGGTCGATCTTATTATCTTTGACTTTATAACAACCCGTAATTTTCATCAATGTAATTATCCATCTATTAAATTAGATGCACTGTAATATCCATCTATTATATATATACCACCTTTTTACAGGGAATTTTTTTGCTTTATCTCATTATGCAACGTAACTTGCATCTCTAAAGTAAATGAGCTCACGCAACCTCTACCAATGCCATCTATATCTATGTTTATATCATGTAAACATCCTAATATGTCAAGTCAATATCTTAATATCATTTTTACCAAGTACATTATCAATTTAACGTACCATTTACAACGTTACTACAAAACAAGCATTAAACGTTAACGTTTATATAAAAACCCTAATTATATGTAATATATACATATAAAATGGATGTGCAAGCCTTCAAAGCATGTGTAAAAGTGTACAATGCACAACATTTGAATTATATTTTCCCTCCAAGTCAATGTACAACACATTAAAGCTCAAAGTATAAATCAACAATGCATTGAATTCAAAAAAACACCATTTTTACCGTTTTTCATATTTAGATTTCCAATACCACCTCTTTAGTACACGGTACAAGCACTTAATGCATGACTTCTAAACCTTAAACCTAAACCCAATTCGTCTAAAACCCTAATCTAAAACCCATAAACTAAAAAGAACACTAAAACCCTAATTTCACTTTTAAACACTAAAACATAACCTAAAAAACTTAATCCTAAACCTTAAACCTAATCCTAAACCCTAATCCTAACATTAAACATTAATCCTAAACCCTAAACTACCCTAAAACTTAAACCTAACTCAATCTAAAAACCATAAAACTAACCCGTGACCCATTAAACCCGTCACCCCTTTTTATTAAATTTTGACCTATTTTCAACCCAACCAAGCACCCTAACACCTTTATGACATCACCAGCATGTCATAAGCAAGCAACCAATCACCTCCATCACCTCCCTTGGCTACCAAGTTTGGCCCATTCACCTCCTTGTCACTCTATTATACCCGAAACCCTCATATACCCTTCCACCATTCAATCCTACTCTTCCAGCTCTCAATACTCATCACTATAGCTCCTATGAATCATCTATCCTAGCCTTGACACTAATCAAACCCCAAACTTAGGCACCAAGGGTTATTCGAACCCTATATAAGCCGAACACCCCCATTCATTCAAATCACACCTCAAACATTTATCTCACACTCAAAGGAGTTCTAGCTCAACCAAGAAAATTAGTAGTCCCTATGATCAGAATAAAAGTAAGAATCAATAGATAGGAACCCATGAAGTCGTTACTAGCTACAACCTGAAAACCCCATTTTGACCCATTTAAGCTTAAGTAAGCTCAAAATCTTGTTCAATAATCTTATAATCTGTATTAGAATGTTCATAATACCTTTTACTTAAGATCTATATGAACTTCTTTGATAAAACCTTGAATCCTCAAACCCATGCGTTTTTTATTAAAACCCTAAAAACGACCCATTTTGATTTTCTAGCTAACGAATCATTTTTATAAACTTTTTTTTATGTTAGAACACTTATTTTAGCTTATTCCTAATAAGTCTAAAACATGCAAATATCGATTTGGAACCCAAGATAACGTGCCTGGCTTTTTGGACTTGATTTGACAAATGTTTCCATGCATAGGGTATATATCATAAATTTCTAAATTTTATAACTAGAGGGCTGAAAATGTTTTTATGTTAACTACAAGGGCCATTTCTGTAATTATATTAAAGTTATAACTCCAAGGGCTATTCTTGCCAAATTTTAAAGATAAATCTTTAAATTATATACATTATATATAGGGACTAAACTTGTAAAAGTTTATAAACCAAAGGTATATATTGCCATTTTTGCAAACTTAAAAATATAAAATATTATATTTTTTACAAATTATAAAGATATATATTAATATTATAAAACTCTATTTTATTATAACCCGACACATTTATCGTTATTAATCATAAATAGACGCATTATTTCGTTATATATTTAACATAAATTATCATCAACTAACTTTTGAAGAAACTTAAAATCTTATCGTATCACGTTACTAGGGAATTTCATATAAAGGTATTCATTTGAGTTTTCGTTTTGACGAGTTTGCTGGGTTTACGATTTAAAGTGCCCCGGCGCTTCAAACGATACTACATGGCCTCTAGATTATGATTGCCCGCACAGCGATACAATATTTCCATAATTTAATAAATCAAAGATATACGTTAAACTTTATGAAGTTTTGAAACATAAACAATCACACTAAGACTTGACATATCACCCCAGGTTGCGTGACGAAGCCGTTACTTTCACTTGATATACTTTTGCCATCAATCAGATTTTCCTATACTGTTAAGGTGAGTTCATAGCCTCACTTTTAAATCTTCTATTTCATAAACCCGTGAGGGGGATACATGCTATAAACCATGAATACAAGTGTTTTCTAAATGTATGCTATCCTGATATATTATTGCATCTGTTGTCTAAGTCCCTTTATGCCAAAAGACCCCCACCATCATGGACCATTAATCACTTGCGAGTGAACGTGAATATTGTGAATAGGCCTATTGGGATTGACGAATCCCGTTTGTGTTAGCCGGATAGGTAACCAAACGCACTATATTTGAAACTCATAGGTATATGGCAATTACCTACACGGGGGCCATTATCTTTATATATATCATTATTGATATATACACTAGTCAGTTTGAGTGCCATGAGCTTAGACGCAATAATACTGTTTTCCATAATAATTGTACTCATTGCAATTATTACACTTATGGGTGTATAACAACGTAACCCACTCTTATGATGACTTGTATTCACACTATTTATTATAAACCTATGAATTTCACTCAACCATTGTGTTGACCTTTTTAGCATGTTTATCTCAGGTAACTGAACATCTTATGGCACGGAGTGGCACGGACTTGAAGATGGCTAAACTGTTATCATTCAAACTTTATGTTTTCATGTAGATTTTGGGACCTCTGTTTGTAAAAACTCTGATGAAATAATGAATGATAACTTATCTTTTAAAAACGTCTCTTTCGAGTCGTTTTCTATGATTATGACTGTTGTACTATGAAATAATACCCCAGATTAGCTTCCGCTGCTATATGTCAAAAATGGGGGTGTTATAGATTGGTATCAAGAGCCACGGTTATAGAGAACAAGGTTAAAACCTTAACTATAACTACTTTTCTTTTTCCATCCAAGAAAGTCCTCCGTGCCACTACATCTCCTGAATAGTATGTAAAGATACATAACTATTATACTATTATATAAATAACTTATGTTATTTACCATTTATTTCATAGTCTTTGCAAGCTACTTCTCATTGAGAACTGCAATTCTTCCCCCCCCCCATACCGCCTTCTCTCCCTCCACGCCCCTCTCCACTCATTTTCCCCCGCTCCCCCTATATAGTGATAAGTTGTTCTTCTCTGTTGCTAAACCATCTCTTTATACAAGTAGCTGGCCGGTATAATTCAGTTTTTGCGATTATGCTTAACATATAAAATCATCACACTGTTTTCTTAAGAGTTTAATAGATTTTCAGAATGGTTTTAGAGCAAGTTTTATATTGTATACTTGAGTCTAAAAAACGCATTAGAGCCAGGTTTGTCTGAAAACTTGTTCTTTTGCCAGTCACTCCATGTCTAAAACCTATAGCCATCTATAGCCAACTTTGCCTTTGAGGATGTGTCTTCATTGTTTCCTCTTGCATTTTTGGTGTTGTCTTGATTTCTGGAACTGACCCTCCTTGCTTCTGGTTGCTCTTACATCTCCCTGGCAAAGTGTCCATCGCCGCATGAAGTGCAAACACTCTGTACCTTGGATATCATACCAACAATATGCATTAGCAGTATTATTGAAAATCTTCTTGCCTGTCCATCTGATAGTACTCTTTGCCTTCTCATCTTAGCAGAGCGGAGCTGCATTCAAATCCTTTGCTTTAGGTCATCTTTATAAATTTGCTCATTTAGATCAGTCTTGATGTAGAAAGACTTAGGAACCAGTAGGATAAATTCTCATCAAGTTGTAAGCTAATACAACTGTATCTTGAGTGGCCTAGCAAGTACCTAATTGAGGATAACAGTGTTATCATTTAGAGCTTGCAGTACTAACTTGAGGACAGCAAGTGTTTTGCTCATTAGTACTGGTCAGTGATTGGTGTAGTACTAAAGGCCAATGTTTCTCAGAGCACCACTACTTGCACCAAACAGATTTCTTACATTTTATTCATAACAATTTTGTAGTTGTTGTAACATAAAAAAAAGATAATTCAATTGTGTTCATTGTCTTAACTTCAGATTATTCACCACACAACCAACATGAGTGCTTCCACTCTCAGGAGGTAAGCTGTCAAAATTTCTTGTTATTTAATTACTTCTTGAGCTCTGCGCTCTCCACACCCAAAATTGCCAAGCTACTGACAAATCTTCCAAAGCTGGTTAAAAGATTAGGTCCAAGAGGACTGGACTTACACTTGATGGAACTATAAGAACTGTAAATTTTTCATACATGTTGCTTTAAAATTTGTCCTTTATAAGTTTTCTGGTAGCTTATTACCCTCCAAACCGTTTTTCAACTGACATCAAACCATTGTTTTCCTCGCTTCGCAGCGCGTACGGATGAATGTAAGTAGATTGTTCATTGGGGATAGAACTCACTGAGTATAGCATGCTTCTAGCCTTCCAAATCATTCTTGCTATTTGACTTTTCTCTTAGCAGTTACAATGGCCACACGCAAAACATCTTTGATACTAAAGTATCCCAATTTATATCATTGTGTTGTTTGTAGGTTTTACAGGACACAATGATGTTGCTCACCATTCTCTTATGACCTCTCGCTGCTGAGTAGAGCATGTCTGGATCTAAAGTACTGCTTAATTCTTATTACCCACATCTCATACTCACCTAGTTTGAGAATGGGTAGCTTAGCTGTAGTATTACTATTTGTAGATTCAAACTCCATGTCTTCTAGATCAAAGTTTCTCAAAGCAAAGCTTTGATACCACTTGTTGATCCCAATCCTTGATCGATTCCGTAGGTTGTCTAAGGTTAAATTATATTGGACAAATCCAAAATAACTTGTTGTAGAAACTTTGTATGTATACTAAAGTGTATGCGGAATCTACACCTTAATACCTAGAAGTATTATGAATAAAACAGTAATTGTATATAAACAAAGATATAACCAAATGCTCTAATATTATTAGATTAATAATACGAGTACTCTTCACTAGTACTAGGGTTTACAACCTTGAAGTTTTTCTAAATCGACTTGACAACTTGTATGGAAAACTTATATGAACGTGTAGTTTCAACTAATCCCTAGGGACCTCCTTTTATAGACTAAGGACGTCCTAGTCGGCTTACATTCATTCCTAGATTCAGAAATCTTTTCTAAACATAAACGTATTCTTAAAAAATACATTATGTATATTTGTACACAAAATATCTAATACTTTCTTCATAAGTAAATTTGTTCTCCAAACAATTCTTTATCTCTTTAAAATCGGCTTTATCCTCTTGACTAGTTGTAGTCTTCTTAGCACTTGTAATTTTTAGTCAGCATAAACTTTTTCACCAGCAGTACTATAAACAAAGCGTAGTAACATTAGTTTTATTAGCAGAGAAGAGAGAGTACTAATAACTAATCACAGTAGTAACATGTACTAGCAGTCTTAACATTACTACTAGCAGCACTAACTAAGCTTATATTTCAGTCTTTAACTCTGAGCCAGTCTTTAACTTTAATAACACAGTAACTGAATACTAACGTATAAAATTATACTAACAGTAGTAACTAGCAGTGGTAACTTTATACTAACAGTACTAAATTATACTAATAGTAGTAACTAGCAGTGGTAACTTTATACTACCGGTACTAACTACTTAGCATAATTTCCATTATGTACCTGAGCAGTAGTAACTCTAAGAATCTTTAAAGTCTTTTAAGTCCCAACAGAGTTTCTCCAGGAAAGTTATCTTCGATATCACTGTTATCACTTGTCTCATCATTATCAATCCGAGATAAGTGGTCGGCGGTAACATTTTCTGTACCTTTTTGTCTTTTATTTCAATATCAAATTCTTGCAATAGCAGAATCCAACGTATAAGACATGGCTTAGCATCTTTCTTTTTGAACAGGTGTCTTAAAGCTGAGTGATCGGTGTAGACAATTGTTTTGGATAATATTAGATAAGGTCAGAATTTGTCAATTGCAAAGACTACAACCATTAGTTCTTTTTCAGTAACCGTGTATTTTTGCTGAGCTGCATTATGGGTTTTGCTTGCAAAATAGATGGGGTGAAAGTGTTTACCATCTTTTTGACCTAAGACCGCTCCAACTGCGAAATCACTTGCATCACACATAAGTTCAAATGGAAGATTCCAATTTAGGCTCATGATTACAAGAGTACATGTGAGTTTTTATTTTAATGAATTGAATGCGTTGTGACATTCTTCATTGAATTCGAATGGGGTATTTTTTCAGCATATTAGTTAGAGACGGTGGTAATATGTTTGAGAATCTTTAATGTATCACGCTGTGGAAACCGGCATGTCTAGAGAAAACTTCTAATGCCTTTGACATTAGTAGGTGGTAGAAGTTTAGAGATTACGCCAACCTTTGCTTATTCAACTTCAAGGCCTACACCGGACACTTTATGTCCAAGCACAATTCCTTCTTTAACCATAAAGTGACATTTTTCCCAGTTAAGGACAAGATTTGCATCCTTGCAACGTTGAAGCATTTTATCGAGGTTTTTGAGACAGTTATCGAAGGAGTTTTCAATAAAAGGGACTAAAAAAATCCAATACTTGATTACTTCCATGGATTCTTCGATCATGTCATGAAAGATAGCTAACATGCACTTTTGAAAAGTAGTGGGAGCATTACATAAACCGAAAGGCATTTTCCTGTAAGCGTATGTTCCGAAAGGGCACGCGAATGTCGTTTTTTCTTGGTCCATAGGATCGATATATATTTGAAAATATCTAGAAAAACCATCGAGAAAACAGAAGTATTTATTTCCTGTGAGTCTTTCAAACATTTAATCCGTAAAAGGCAAAGGAAAGTGAGGTGATTTTGCTGGTTTGCTTCATTGAGTTTACGATAATCAATGCATACTCGCCAACATGTAACGGTTCTTGTTGGTACAAGTTCATCTTTTTTGTTTGTGACTACTGTGATACCACCTTTCTTGGGTACACAATGGATGGGACTTACCCAAGGGCTATCAGCGATTGGATAAATGATAACAGTGTCGAGAAGTTTAACGATTTCCTTTTTAACAACTTCTTGCATATTCGGATTTAATCGTCTTTGTTTTTGAACAACTGGCTTTTTGTCTTCCAGGAGTTGAATTTTATGTTTACAAAAAGACGAACAGATTCCAGGAATGTCTATTGTTTTCCAAGCAAAGGCTTGCTTGTGTCTTTTCAAAACAGAGATGAGCTTATTTTTATTTTGCTCAAAGAGCTGGGATGATAGGATTACAGTAAGAAAAGAGGGTTCTTCCAAGAATACATATTCCAAGTTATCAGGAAGAGGTTTGAGTTCAAGATCTAAAGGAGGTTCTTCAAGAAATGTCTTGATTTTATGGTTGGTGTTAAAGGCGATTTTTTCGAATGGCAGTTCTTTGGTGTCTTCAGATTCAGAGTTTTCATCGGCGGTCATTGCCATGAATTCATCGAATTCAGCAAAGAGTTTTTCTTCGAGGATGGTTCCTTTGATAGAATGAAGGATTTTACTTCTTTCATCGAGAAGAGCATCGAAATCTTCTTCTAAGATTTCATCGATAACGTCAATACTGAAACATGTATCATCGTTTCATTGCATAATCGATGTGAAAAATCATTCGTTCAGTACCAACTCCAAGATTGAGTTGTTTCTGTTTAACTCGAATTACTGCATCATCAGTATAGAGGAAAGGTCTCCCTAAGATTAGAGGAACTTTACTATCTTCTTCCATTTCAAGAATAATGAAATCCACAGGGAAGGTGAATTTACTATCTTCAACAAGCATATTTTTAGCTATTCTAATAGGGTGTTGGAATGATCGGTCAGCTAATCTTATGCTCATTTTAGTAGGTTTAAGAGTTTCAAGAGATAATTTTGCATATAGAGAATATGACATGAAATTAATGCTAGCACCAAGGTCGGCTAAAGCATTAAATGAGAAAGCTTTACTGAAGTTACATGGAATAAGAAAACTTCCAGGGTCTCCAAGTTTAGGTGGAACTTTGTTTTGAATCATAGCAGAACTTTCATCGCTAAGGAAAGCGGATGAGATTTGTTCGAGCTTGTGCTTGTTGCTTACGAGTTCTTTAAGAAACTTTCCATAGTTTGGCATTCCTGCTAAAGCATCGACAAGAGGTACGTTGATTCGAACGGCTCGAATCATGTCGAGGAATTTACCATATTGGGCTTCCATTTTTTCTTTTCTGAGACGTTGTGGATATGGAATTTTTAGTTTATATGGCTTAGATATCGGAGTTTCTTTGACTGGTTTTGGAGTTTAAGATTTCGGTTGAGGTGTAGATTCCTTATCTTCATCCTCACTATCAAAGTTGATAGGAGTTTCAGAATCATTTTGTTGGTCATTTGGGTTGGTAGGTGGGTCATAGGATTTACCACTCCACCTAAATACGGCATTTACATACTCATTTTGGGCTTGCGATGGTTGATAAGGTTTGGATGAGCTGCCTTTTGGGTTTGGTTGAGTGTTACTAGGAAGAGATCTAGAAGGTCGAGCAGATTGCTTGTCAGCAAATCTGTCAAATTTAGCTTCAAGATTTTGGATCGAGGCTTGAT